>JAVXUM010000003.1:1955010-1969996 GCA_035590655.1 Pouteria glomerata
TAAGCTTTCGTTAAAAATTACCACCCCCCCCCCCCCCAAAAAAAAAAAAAAAGAAAAAGAAAAAGAAAAAGCTTATTGGATAAGAAAATAGGAGGAAATTTCTAGCCGACTTATCATCTCCAAATCAAAAGTGATGATTGCAGAGAGGAAAGCAAAAACGCGATGAACAGATTGAAATTCAGAGATCTGAGCATCAAGATTTCCATTTATGGAAAATCTGCACCAAATCGAGGAGTAGAAGAAACACTCGGGCGATTATCAGAGAGACCCCCCACCCCCCTCTCTCTTTCTATCTGTTATCCATCTCTGCTTGCTTTAATATGTAATCTCTATCTGCCTATCTATCTTCAGTCGTGTTAAAGTTAGCTCAGTGAAACAGCACTGTGAGCAAACTAACCATGGTTAGCATTTTCAACTGACGAGTATCAACTGTGGTTACATGAGCCTGTGATGATCAAACGGTCAGAGTTGGGTTGACGGAAAGTTTTTAAAGGAATCTCGACCGTTGAGTGGTCTAACATGCATATGTCTTTATCTCGGGTTTTCGATGATTTAAAAACCTCTGCAAAAAGTCTCACTCTTCACAGTTCTTGCTACAGATATTGACGATTGGGGTTGAAGTATCACAGAATCGACATTCATTTACCCAAGAAATTACAGGAAAGCCATGGTATTGATGAGATCGCCTTTCGTCACACTCGAGGGAGTACAACTGTACTCGCGTCCTGGGAGGAGATCATCTCCATGTGCGAGCATCTTAGGGCGACTGTAGGTAAGATGACGTTTACAAAAACGCGAGTACGTGGATTTGTTTACTTGCATCAGGTATTGATGAGGCTTTTCATTTTCTATTAAAGATAACTATCTTGTGTCAGAAAGTTTATTTTTCTTCTTTTTATTTTGAAAAAAATTCTATTTATTATTGTGCCACTAATGATGGACTTTTTAATGATTAGTATAAATATCAGTGAAAAACTGAGCCTTGTCTGTCTTATTGAAAGTTTTTAAACTTTATTAAAATTTAATTTTTTTATTTTTTTAATAAAATTTCAACGCAAACTATTTTTTTATCAAATTAATTATATTATTGTGGTATTTCTTTTTTCAAATACCTTAAGGATTGAAAAAAAAAAATATATATATATATATATAAATAATTTGATTTTGACGAAATCACAATTCCAATAATCCGGTGCCTTGTGGTGCACCGTACAAAGAAACTTCCTCGCTACATTTGATGTTTGCTCCATTGTAATTGTAATTGGTGGGGAGAGAGAGTAAAAATTAGAGAAATTGGATTTTTTTTTTTTTACACACTCCCAACTTGTATTTAAGTTTTGTTTGAAGTTTTAAAAACTATTAAAAAATTTTAAAAATTTTTCACTTTTTATCTCACTATACGAGTTACGAATTTATAATTTTTATCAAATTTTATCACTTCAAACACTTTTTTATTTTAAACAAGTTGTTCCTATTTGAAAAATCTTGCAAATATTTTACATTGGTTACACTTAAAATTTGGTAAAATAGACCAAATGGTCCTGCAATTTTTTAAATTACAATTACTATCATTACTTTTTTAAATATGTTAAAAATCTTCTCATAATTTAGTCGATTTATCACGATTATGATTATGCTTGCTCATACCTAATTCATTAATAAAGTTTAAATAGAGGTTTTCTTGATGAACAAATTTTTTCTAGATTATTCGTGTGCCTAATAGAATCAAATTTATGCAATTCTTCTGTGCGCAATGCATTGCAAATTTAGAAAGTAAAACATTGTATAAGGTGCTTCCCCTATGTTCATATCATGAATATTATTGGCATGGGTTATTTCTAATGTTCAAATCTTTAATTCGATCATCGTTTGAGTCTTGCATATTGGTATTTTTGATATAGCGAATCCTAAAATAATGAAATCTGTTTTTGAAGTATTTTCACGTTAGTAGGATTGTTTGGTGTAACTTTTAATGATAGGATATCTAATTTTTTATATTCAAATATATATCCTTATTTAGGATTTTTTAAGTTTATCGTACATTAGTTTCCTAATCACACACCGTCATCAAGAGCTAATTTATAACAAAATTTTAAAAATGGGATAGTAAGTCTAATTTCACTAATGTGTTTATGTATAATTGATTTCGCAATGAAATCCAATTAAAAGTAATTAAGAAGGGAAATTTAATTGGAAAAGGGTTGAATGTTTTTTTTTTTTTTTTTTGATAAGTAGGGTTGAATGTTGATGAGCAGTTGTTTTCACCTATAAAAATAAAAGACTTTCGCGCACACCTCTTGTTGTCGTGGTCTCCTTGACCTACCTAGACATTGGGTACAAGTAATTGGTAAAGAGTATCAGAAGCAGAAATGTTGTATGTGCTTTTCTCACTCAACTTGTACGAAGAAGATCATATGGATTCGAGGAAGAAGATGGAATTAATTGTTGCATTAGCTGGAAACTAGCAGGTGTCGTTATATACCTTGATTGCCAGTAGAAAATTCCAGTCAAAATATCCACTACTATACAATACTAGCTAATCGCTCTCTTTCTTTCTTTCTTTCTTTCTTTTTTTTTTTTTCCCTCTCTCTCTCTCCCCCCTAGAAGATAAGTAATAATGTCATGCAGAATGACGGTGAGAGATTCATGTAGGTCCACTTCAAAATATTTATTATTGAAGTGTTTCATAATTACAAGATTACCGTTAATATAATTACCAAAAAAAAAAATTTACCCTTAATATAGATTGTTACGATTGAATGTTTTAATGGAATAATATATATATATAATATATATATATATAATTTTGTCACGAGTGACAGGGATCTAACCAAACAGCAAGTGTTAAAGTAACTAAATTCAGGCCAAGTACCACTTGATTAGAGATTAGGTGATTGAATGTTCTCTCTTTCCTTCTCTTTCAACACTTTGTCTACCTACCCATGTATTTGGGTTGAATTCTTAAGTTTGATTAACCCACCAAGGCAAGCTCCAGTCCAGTGCCCATGTGAGGTGATGGTACGGCTGGGGGTCCACACAAGCTTAGGCTCCAACCCTGAATCACGAGGGAGGGCTGCAAACGCAATGCAATAAACAAAACCATGTCCCATTGCTCATCTTCTACTCAAAAGCCGTGCTTTATTTTTTATTTTATTTTATTTTTTTAATATCAGGTGCATATATAGATATATATATATATATATATGGCTTCAGGCTCATCAAACAGAAAGCACCAAAGGCATTTTGCATTAAACTAAGGGAGAGTTGTGAGGTTTCTCGGCTGGCAAAATTTGTCTGGTATTATATTATATATAATATAAATACAGATACAAGAGAATCAACTACGAATAACTAATTGGGATTGAATGTAAATTGGAGGACGACAGACCAATTAAGCCAATCAAAGGATGTGTAGTTGCAATCAAAAGGGAGTGGTTCGGGGAAAAGGAGGAGCCGGCTAATGGTGTTATAAAGGTCCATTTGCATGTAATTACAAACAGAACATAATTGATGATAGTGAAAGTATATCTGTTATATCAGATAACTTATATACTGGCTTTATTATTGATATGGTTTGTGTTATATTGGTTGGTTTTATTATTGATATAAAAAAAAAAAAAAAAGGGTATCAAGTGAAATAAATTTTGAATTCGCAATTCGTGTAGTCGAATAAAAAGTGAATAATTTTTAAAAATTTTTAAATACTTATAATAAATCAAACGAAACCATAGTTCATATTTATATTGATACATCTCAATAGACTATTTTAAATTCTGCGTTATTAAATTATATATTTATAAAGAATTATTGTAAAATATATGTACCTACTCAAAAATATTAATGTATCATTTAAATAATTTTAAAATACAACTTAATTATAAAATACAAATTATAAATATCATTTTAATAGTTGTTGACATGACTTATTTATCACATTCTTCCTTCTACAAAAGTAATAAGAAAAAAACAGGCTACTGATGTAGAGTTGGATGAAGAAACAAATAATTTTGTTTGTCATATTCTTGATTTTATAAGATTTAAGATAAAAATAAAAAATAAAAAATTATAATTAACACAATATCAAAAATTTTAAAATTATTAGAACCGTTCAAGATTAATCAACCGGTAATCACCAGTATTAGCTGATATATATAAATACTGGTATGAAAAATATGCGCTATGGCAATGTATGTTTGATTTGGAAACTAAATCATAAAATATCAGTAATACCATGAAGTAATATATGGAATTAGATATAATATAGAATTAATTTTTATCTAAAATTACTTTTTAGTGTTTGGTTATAAAGATATAAAATAAAATAAAAGTTATGATTTACCATATAACATGACGAGAAATAATTTTGAACATTTAAATTTTAACAAAAAATAAATTCAAAAGTAAGGTATAAATAATACCACATCCCTATAATATTACTCATTTCTTATTTTAGAAGATATGTTATTCAAAGTAGACTTGTCATCCTTAATTATTTTATAAATCAAATAACAAATGTTAGGTCCCATTAAACTAATAGCACAAATTTCTTTTTTTTTTTTTTTTTTTTTTTGTTTTTTTTTTTTAATTTCATAATCAAACACGGCTTGTACGTTATCATTTTTGCGATGGTACAATACCTACCAATATGATAGAATACGAGATTGATAGATATTGTGAAAGCAGTCACATGAAATAAAAAAATAATAATATTCTTTTGAAAAAGCTGGGATGATCATTGCCATCTTTCATCTGCCCCCTGTTTCCATCATTTGCTTGAAATATGCAACCATGTGAAGTCCTACGCCACGGAACATGCATATATACATATAAATATACAGATCATCTACCTAACTAATTGAAATTTGAATCAGAAGCCTATCTTTTCAATTCCTCGATACAGAGCTGTGGAAAATAGCCTCATTACTTGTTTACGGCTGTGCTGCGCTGTTACGGTCCTGTGTGCTGTTGCTAATTTCAACTTCTAATTATTTTGCTTCTTATTTTCTTCAGTTACCTAAATAAAAGATGATATGCGCAATAAATGTACATTGACATAATTCCTTGCGAACTGGATTGTACTTTTCTGTCCTTTTATGAATACAACAGTATATATCCGTCAACAGAAAATTGGTAATATTTTTATTTTATTTTTTTCTTTGGTGGGTAAAGGAGGGATCTGTGACTTCAAAAGCTATGACAAAGTTCCAACACAGTTCAGGTCATTCACGCATGGCCACTGCCCGCCCAATGGAACCCCATGCATGTGATTGGCATCTACCACCAGATTCAACAGAAAGCTAAACCATATATACATGCACACAGACATATATATATAAATAGAAGTGGGTGGAGGATTATCGCCACACGCATGTGACAGCCATTTGTCACAGCTTGTGCTTGGTGGTTTCTAAGCCCTTTTTCTCATGCAGTTCTACTACTCATCTCAAAGGGATGAATGTGCCTTGTCAACAAATTGTGGGTCATTTGGTTTAAATGTGGATTAGGCTGCCTCAAGTTGCCATCAATCTTTGTCATCTATCTGAAATTGCAAGAAAATTGCAGGGTATATGATGTGGACGGCATCCATATTGGGCCCACCTGCCGCCTTTAAAACCAAGGTCCAAAAATCCCAACAATTTGGCCTTGACTTTGTGAAGGCTCCAAAAGGCCTAACTACATCATATATCATATTTAATGGCAGGCCCAAAAAGGACTTGTGGGTCCTTAATCTGGCCATTCGCCCCTTCAGAAAATTCATAGGCACAGATCACAGTTGATTCCCCAACAGAACCATATCCATCATTGCAACCTCGTATGGTTCACAACCCAGAAAGCAGCCTACAAAAGCTGAAGAAAAATGTGAACCATGGCCCTAAAGTCAAACGCAGCAAATGGGGTATCATATGCGCCTGAGGTTTGAGACAAAGTGCATTTTCAATTAAGCTATAACTTACACTGGACATCAAATGAGAAATCATGTTCAGTGATTGTGGTTCAATGATTCTGACAAATTTAA
Source organism: Pouteria glomerata (assembly GCA_035590655.1). Taxonomy (NCBI): domain Eukaryota; kingdom Viridiplantae; phylum Streptophyta; class Magnoliopsida; order Ericales; family Sapotaceae; genus Pouteria; species Pouteria glomerata. Next base: position 1,961,027 of record JAVXUM010000003.1, read on the forward strand.
CACCATCAACATCATCCAGCAAACATAAATATTCCTGTCAAAATGAGTGATAATGAAGTGATTCATCAGTCTTCAAATCTCAAGTATCCAATGATCAAGTTAACGTTAATTATTAATCTTCCATCACAAAAGATTAAAGCAGGAGTTTTCATCCCAAATAAAGAATTGGCCCTAAAGAATTCATCCTTAGCATGTAATATACTAATGACAATAGGAAGTTACTTCAAGACTGAATCTTTCAAGTATGTTACTGCAATGAAAACATCTATCAGGCAATAGTCAGTCTGACAGTGAACAAAATCGAAATCTTCATTGAAGAACATTTCGTGATATTGAATATTCAGTGGATAGAGTGAAAATTATTCTTCTGTCTACTCTATATAGTTGATTGTCTGGCAGTGGCATTCCCGATTAACTAAGTTTTTTGCATGTTATTGAGAGTACGGAGGTTTAATTTCTCACAGTAGATGATATTTTGTAATGGGGTGCCATATCATTGATTTCTTATTTAATAACATTTTATTTATAAACAAAAATACGGCATGCTAACATTCTGCATTAGAACTTCTTGTTTCCAAAAAGAACCAAGAGATTGTCGAAGCACAGAAGCTCAGACCCAAACTTTCAAAAGCCAAGGCCTAGTTTGGTACAAGGGAATGGAGAATGGAATAGTTATTCCTTTACTATCATTTCATCCCATTCCTTCAAATAAGTGTACCAAATAAGGTAATGGAATGTATGTGTGGAAATGGTTATTCCATTCCATTTCCTTGTACCAAACAGGGCCTAAATCTTTGACTAGACTTAAAATGACCATTCAATAGGACTTCTATATACTAAGAGATTACAAGACAGCCCATATGTATTGTCCTAGTTGCACAATAATTCATGGAGTAGATATCAGTTTGCTACAAGGGGAAGGGGGCTAGGCATATCAAAAACAGATGCCCAAGAACTGAAATGAAGAATTGGGGCAAACTGATCAAGAACATCGTGCTCACACCGTACGCAGAGGGAAAGAAGGTTTGGGGATGCTGCTGTGGAAAGTACATAGCAGGGGCTGATGTGTTTTAATCCAATCGTTTTGGTGTGACATGTCATCAAATTGTCCAAAATAAACAAGGTTAAAAAAATTTATTAAATAAAATTTCATCTTCCCACCGACTTTTTTCCTCAATTTCTCTTCACTTCGACTCTTCACTTCATTCTTGTTCCTTTGAAAAATAAAGTGATGCTAATAAAGTGATGCTAACGTGAACACTAACCCATATTTTAAAAATCAACTGAAGATAAACAATCATCAAAGAAAGAAAAAGGGTCAAAATTTAAAACCCAACACAGCTAGATTTTAGAAACAAGAAGCCCAGAAATAATTGACCATGCGTAGCACAGTAGATTCCAACCTCAACCATGGCTTTCATTTGCTGCCCTATGATCAACAACATTTATTTTCTTAGCCAAGACCAAGAAGAAAGGCCACATAGAACCCAAATGCTCAATCCTTTTCTGCTTCTAAAGCATCATCCGATCCTCGACCTTCCGAGTGTACCTCCCTTATCTCCACTTATCAACATCCACCATCATAACCCAACAAAAACAAACTCATTTTGGTATAGAATGGCTCAGAGACAATGGCATCGTTGATGGACAGCTTGAGCCAATGCTTTTCTTCCCAAGACAGAGGGAACTACGTGCATAGAGATATGTTTATGGGGAGAGAGAGAAAAGAAGAGTTGAGGGTGTGTTCTTTGGCTTTTCTAAAATTTGGGTCAACATTCCTAAAATCTGGGTTTGTGTTAGTCAAGTTTTATTTATTTATTTTATAATTCATTATCTCCTATTAATTATTAAAATCCAAGTTTTTGTTCATCTTAGCACCACTTTGTTTTCAAAGGAAAGAAAGAAATCAAGAGTTGAGAGTGAAAAAAAAAAGGAATAAATTTAAGGAAAGGGGACAAGCTAAGAAGCATGGATACGGACACAAGATATGGATATAATATGGATACGGATACGGATACGGATACGAATACGACAACTTTAAAAAAAAATGAGAATACAGGGTACGACAGAGATACGGCCAAAAAATATAAATTTGATATATTTTTATTAGTTATATATAGGAATATAATATTCACAAAAAAATTAATTTAGTGTATAATTCAATATACAAAATATAACAAAATATAAGTCATCAGATTTTATAATTTTAAGAGTTTCAACTACTCAAATATAGATTTGTCTTAATCATATATTTGAAGAAAAATGATAAAATAATAGGATACACTAATGTATCGGATATGGATACAGCACCTATTTTAGAGTATCCGTGCTTCTTAGGAGACAAGTGGGTGGGAAGACCAAATTTTATTGAATGAAAAACATTTTAATTTGTCCCTTTTGGACCATTAGATGATTCATGTGACCTCAAAACTGTTGGATTAAAACACATCAGGCCAAGGGAAAGATCACTGAGTCTACAATAGTGTGTCAAGGGCAATGATAATGTTTCCAACAGAATCAAGTGTTATAGAGGAGAGAAGCCTTCAAATTTCTAAATCAATAGTGGGAGAATCATCAGAAAGCATTTTACATGTAAGGAAACTGAATGACATACAACAAAAAAAAAAACTGAATTAAATATGTCTTCTGAAAGAACTAATCCAGATTCAGAACATATGCTACACAACGAGTATAACATAAGGTGCTGTCTAATTTGTACCCAAAAATTAATAAAACAATGACTCTTTACTAGCAAAAACATAAACAATCACCACCTAGCAATTTCATCATAAATTGCTTAGATTAGTAATTTTTTACATGGCTCTTCCCACACAATAATGTCAGGTGAATGTTTCCTAGACATTTATCAGACCAAAAGTTCTAAAGATATCATGCAACAGAATTATCGTACTTCAGCCTCTATTTATAAAATAAATAAATAAAAACATTTTTGTATTTGTAGTCAGCTACACACCATAAATGAAAAAATCATTAGTAGCTCAGCAGCAAAGCTCATTAAGAATCAGCCCACGTTAATGAAAACAGAAAGTGTTAGGAAAAGGAGGGAATCTCACGACAAACAAAAAGCCTCTTCTGAATTGAATTACTAACATGTATTAGAGAGGGGGGGGGGGGGGGAACAATTACTGCATTGTCACGGAAACAAGGTATTAGCATATCACAATCATCAAACTACTGGTACCTCTGAAATTAAGTTACAAAATTTGGCTTAATTTTACAAACCTTGTCCAGTTAAGAATCGCCGTCATCAGACCCATCGCTATCATCATTGCCCCTGATGTCATTAGAAATATAAACTCCAGGCTGAACTACCCGCCGCCGAGTCCTAGACGGAAGAATGTTATCCAAATCGACCTCCGCCAGCGGATCATCCGAGAGATCGGTGCTATCGCCATCAGATTCGTTCCCACCGTCACTCGAATCGTCAGACTCTTCCACTAATTTCCCTTTGCCCTTGTCTTCCCTCAAAATCCCTTTGCCCTTGCGATCAATTTCACCTCTCCCATTCGAATGCTCATCACCATCGTCGTCCTCCTCGTCTTCGTCTTCATCTTCATCCTCGTCTTCGTAGTCCTCTTCTTCATCTTCATCGTCATCTTCATTATCGATCTTCTTGTCTTCCGCAACTGTATCTGCAGGAATTTTATCAGAAGAAGATTCTATTTTTTGCTTCTTTGAATCATCGTTTTCGTGCTTCTGTTCGTCAACGGAGACGAGATCAGGTTTCCGCTTCGCAGGCATTGCCTGCGAGTGCTGTCCTTCTCCTTCGTTCTTCACCTCCGCCATTGATTTTAATTCTACTTCCCTCAAAGTGCATCCAAGTGAATCAAAGAAGAGAAGAAGGGCACGCTCGCTCGGCTCGGCCACGAGTTTGCAACCCACTACCGCTAGGGTTCGTGTCAGTAAAAACTGCTCACACGTGTATCACACACGTGTGGGTTTGTTTGGTTCACCAGCTGGTGGCGGGCTTGTTCGCAAGGCTTTCAGGTTTTTCAACAACACCACTCATGGTTGGGCCGACTAGTCTTGGGTTTTCTGCTTAATCTTAATGGTCAATCCTCTGTTTTGCCTTTGCGTACATGTAGTTAAAAGTTATAAAAAAAATTTTAAAACAATAATTCAAATAATAAGTACTTAAAGGTATTTACATAAACTATAATTAATTAAAGAATATTTAAAGAAAATAAAAAGTTATAAAAATTATAATTAGTTCTAGGATATTAAAAAGACAAATATATAAATTGATAAAATTTTTTGATAATTCAGAGTATCCGAATTAGCTTACCCTCACCTCGACTATTTACTAGGATCCTGAAATTAACGACCGGATAAATCTTCTAATGACCCAGAGAAGACTCAAATCAATGACCATTAAAAAGTAAACTTAAAATTTTACTAGTTGAGAGAGTGTTTGGTATGATAAAAAGTAAGATAAAATGAGATAAATTGTGAACTCGTAATGCGTGCAGTGAGATAAGTTTTAAAAATTTTTAAAAGTTTTCAGAGTTTTTCAGAATTTTAAGTGAACCCAAACACCCCCTGAGTTACTCAGGATTTAGATTAATAAAATTAGTTAATTGTATGATATTAAAAAAAATTACTTTTGAATAATTTCAAAGTTGTACGTAGTTATAGAAAATTTAGAGGTATTATAGGAAAAAAAATCATCAAAATAAAGTTTCAAAAGTTTTAAAATTTTATTATAGATTACTCTTGGTGTCTACTTCATATGATGGTATGGATGTAAATATTATTTGAAGTGAAAACCTGACAAGAAATAATTTAATGCTATTTAATTATAAAATCCGGTCAAATTTAATTAAAAATATTTTTTTCACTTTCATTTCATTTCACTTTCAACTTTGTGTACTGTATATATATATATATATATCAACACTTTTATTGCGTTACCAACTATCATTCAAAATTACTAATAGTTAAGGATGCACGAGCGTTGTGCACAAAATAATTGAGAAACCAAACTTTTAATCAAATAATTAATTTAATTTTTTTTTAATTTTGTTTTTTTTAAATAAAAATTAAGATTGTCGTTTATGCCAGTTTGTAAGATAAAAAGAGTGCACATTTAATATAAAGCGTATAACATATATTTTTTTTAACAAATTATCAATTACATAAAAGTTATGATGGTTTGAGCAGAGAGAGGAATTTGGAAAAGGAGTTTTATTTTTTTGATTTTTGATTTTTTTTATGATCCATTTTTAATAAAGTCTTTTAGTATTATTCATTTTATGTGATGGGCAGGTGTAATGCTTACAAAGAGAGATGGAGATTTAATGAAACTTTTATTATTATTTATGGGGGAGAGAGAGATGAGAGATTTATGAAACTTTGATTATTGTTTATTTACTATATAGAGAAAGAGGAGAGAGAAATTTGTTTAAAAAAATTAAAATTCTGTATAAAAAAAAAAAAAAAAAAAAAAAAAAAAAAAAAAAGGGAAAGAGGAATAAAGAGTAAGGAGACATGCCACGTAATATGAGGGTAAAAGAGAGGAAGAGAGAGAAATTACATAATTTTAGTATTATAGTATAGATTTATGTAATTTAGATGATCTTCCTTTTTGCGATTTGAGAATTATGAATCTATTGTGGGCATAGTTTATTTAAACTTAAAATGTATTTATTTAATTATTTATATAATTTAGATGATCTTCCTTTTTGCAATTTGGGTATTATGAATCTATTATTTATTTTAATTATATATATATATATTTTATTCTTAAAGACATATTTTTGGTGTGTTTAAAATAGTAAAAATTAGTATAAATTTATAAAAATTATAGTCTTGAAATTCGTGTTATGAATAAAAAATTTAAATTTTATAAAAATTTATATATTTTATAGAGATTTATTGAGCTCCAAATACACTTATTTGCTTTGTTACTTGTATAATTACTCTATACAATATATCTTTGACTTGGAAATGTTAAAACTTTGTACGTCATGCTTAATTGACTTTATCTCATTCTTTATACATGTTTATTTTATTTTATTATTTACTTAGGTTAAACTTTGTAGCATTGGTTATTTATTTTTAACCATTTATTTAGATTGTAGGTCATTTAAATATTTGAACCTAAGGTCTAATTTAAGTGGATAAATTTATTTTTTTTTTGATAGGCCAACTTTGGCCTAGAGTTGTGTTTGGGAGCCAAAGAACTGGGCCAAGAACTATTAATTCCTTTTTTTCTTTCCCTTTTTCTTTCTTTTCTTTTCTTCATTCTCTTTCCTAGTTTTTTCTTCTTTTGGTTCAGCTATAGACAAAGGAGAGAGGAAAAAGAAAGTAGAGAAAGAAAATAGTGTCCAAAGATTGAAACCAAACTAATCTTGAGTTATTTGACGTTGTAATCATCATAATAATGTCTATTTGTATTGGTTTGGTTAAAGGTGAGAGTTTCAAGCCATCAAAAGTTTTGAGTGTTTTCTTAATTTCGTTTCTTTTCATAGGATTTGAGATAAATGGAGTTTATATATATGTTTTATTCTCATGAATAGCATGATTTTGAAATATCATATACTTAATTTGGTTAAATTTTGGTTGGTTTGTGTTGATATGTAAGTATGTATATACAGTTTATCTATGCATATATATGTATATTGAAATCTTGCATCTCATTGGGTTATTATTGAAATAAATATTAGATAAACATACTATTGAGATATTTATATATATATATGATTGATTGTTGAACTTGTGGTTTAGATGAATGATTTGGATTGTTTTTGCCTTGGAAGTTCTGTTGAAAATAAACCCAGAAAATGGTTCATCAGCATTGTCATTTGGACAGGTGTCCAAACGGGCACCATTTAAATAGGCTTTGTTGTATTTTCATGGTCTTTCATAATCGCCCTCTTCATCACCTAAAACAGAAGTACAAGAGTTAGAGAGAGTAGGAATACGTTATTCGATTAAAGAAAGAGTGATAGAGTTCTTTTTAGTGATCTACAAAAAGAACCAAGATAGATTTTAGTTCTTTCATAATGTCTCTTGAGACGTCGTTTGTGATATTCTTCGTCCCAATTAATGATATTGTTCGCATGATTATCAGGAAATCTGGCAAACAAGGTGGTTTACCATCAAAATTGGATCCTTAAAAGGGCAGATCCATGGAAAGTGTTATAATACTTGGCATCATCAGTATGAAAATGATGGGCATAAATAGAGAAAAAAAAAAAAAAAAAACTAGAGAAGGAGGACACACTGGGAATGGGAAAATAGAGAGAAATGAGAGAGATGCAAAGTTGAAGTCTGAGGAAAAGGAAGTGTGTTGCTTAAAATTCAATACCAGGTTAACGTTGAATCTGGATCGTTCAAAGTGGACTGAGATAGACGGTTAGGGTTTCCTAATTGAGCACCGACATATTGCTTAGAGAGTAGGGGACTTGCATGGCCCCGATCAAGCTACAAGCTAGGTCTATCACCACTCTCCATTAGTTAGGAATCCAACAGTGAGAGATCATTCCACCGCTCAAAGTCTTAAGGAAAAAGCTCGGCTCACCACTCGTCTCGCACTGTGTCCCGCTCTTGTCTAAGACGCGGGCCCCACGTGTGTTAGCAGCGAGCCCCACCCGTAAGAGCCGGATGCGTCCCGCAACGGTAGGCGTAGCATTCCTCAAGTCTTAAAAGGACAAGATGAGCTGTCCGCACACAAATTGAAGAGCCAAAAGTAGGTTGAAAATAGAGATGATAAATACATAGTAGCTTTCAAAAAAAGTAGTGTAGTCAATTCAAGAAAAGTTGAATTAAGTAGTAAGTCATGTTACCAGTCGAGGTTGTGGTAAGACAACTTGAGCCAATAAGACCAAGCAGACATCTAAGAAATAATCTTCGTCATTTGGCCATCGTATTAAAAGTCCAGTCCATCAATTCCAGTCCAACTGTTGACTCAATTATTATGAATTGAATGCAACCCAGTTTAATTTATTACATAAATACCTTGATATGTGATATTGTAAATAGTAAATTTGTAAAAATGTTGAGTATGAAAAGTTTGTAAATGACTATTGCCTTGGGTGAAGGTTACCACTCTTGAAGTTAATGACAGATTCAAGATTTTGTTATATTAGGATCAAGTTGACAAGTAAAGATAAAGTGGATAGTATGCCTAACATAAAAGTTAGGGCAAATTTTGTAAATTATTTAAAGTATTTGTATAATTTGTTTTGAAGGATATATTTTATAGAACAAAATTATAAAAATATCAAAAATAAATATATTATTCTCTACATAAATTTTGCTTTCAATGGGGTTAATGGACCCTTCTTGCCACTACTTGCATTTACTCTTACTTGAAGTGGTATTTCTCAATACAATTCACCGCGATCATGTTCCTCAATTTTCTTTTATTTTCTTTCTCATCAAACAACCACCATAGGAAAAACCTAAAGGATCAGGGAAGGGCCTCTACCAAGAAAGTAGTCCGAGCTGTCGTAGCCCATTTGCCTGGATCCGAGAGACATTCTCTTCCACCGAGCAATAAGGCATTGCCATCTCCGGTGTTGACTCCGCTATCTACTTCGTCTTTCTTAGCACTAGTTTACGCGGGTTCTCGATCTAATTCTCTCAGCCACATATATATGTGTATATTATGAAAAATAATATCCCAACCAAGTAATCACACAAAGCAAAAAAAATAATAACATCAGATAATAACAAGGAAACCCTTTCACACGGAAAAAAAATCTCTATTAACAACAATCCCTACTATCAACGGGTTACAAGGTTTTACTAGGACTCTCTATGACTCACTCGCACGAATCTATTCAACCCCTTGCTTGACTTGCTCGATGAACCCTACAAGCAGGGCTTTCTGCTTCACAGAGAAAGTCAAGAATACAATGAACAAATCAAGAGAAAGAACGCTCAAGCTCACAAGAATAAAATCTCTCTCTAGTTCTCTATAATATGCCCCATAAATCTTTTTTT
>JAVXUM010000003.1:1991199-2003542 GCA_035590655.1 Pouteria glomerata
TTAATATAAAAATAATATGTATTAAAATTTAATTAAAAATATAAAAAATAATTAAAATTTAATAAAACTTAGTTCCCCAATGCATGTATAGCCTTGACTTAAATTAAGAAAACAAGAAAATGCACCAATCAAAATCTTGTCCATGGATATTCTTCTATGAGCTTTGACTTTCCCTCACAGCCACACATGCATGCGTGCAGACTCTGGGTACAATTTTGGGATTTTTTTTGGGGCTACGTTAAAGTAAAATAAGAAGTTAATGCTCTGAATTTTATGTAATGGATAAAAAATTTAAATTTTATAATTTTAAGTTTCATATTTGTAAAAATTTATAAAATTTTATATTATTTTTTTATTTTATTAAGCACTAAACATAATACAAGACAAAATTATTTTTAATTTGCACGATTTAAACGATCTTTATTGTACAATTGATTAGGATGTTGGGGTTGAGGTTCGAATCATAAGATCAATTTTTTTTTTTCAGTAAAGAACTAGGAAGGATTAATTCTGGATTGATTGGCCATATAGCTAGGTACATATGTTTATATATATTATTTCTTTAATTTATTCACAACAACTAAGGAGTTTTGTTAAGAAAAAGAGCACACTTTCAAATAAATAAAAACTTTATTTAGACAACTTTTATACAAAAATTTCTTACAAATAATACTAGCACTCACAATCTCGCTCTCAGCTCTCAGTGTTCCATTTTATCTTTAAAATGGAATTTTGAAAATTAGGATTACTTTCTTGTTTGCTAAAAATGAAACACCTAAGGTGGCCTATTTATACTAGTCTATGATTGATAATAGAACAATTTAGAAATATTCGTAAGTCTTAAAACTTCTAAGAAAAAAATTATGAAAAATTCTAGCTAATTAAAGGAAATTGGTCAAGTGGCTACTTATAAAAAGATTATGAAAAATTTTAAAACTATATAGACATATAAATAATTTTAGAAAGTTGGGGATGGTTCTCTACCGTTCTATTATTATTAGACCTATTCAAATACACGGAGATCTTAAATGATTTGGATTAATGCTATGAACCAGTGGTGAAGAAGAACACTTTTTTTTTTTTTTTTTTTGGTAATAAAGCCTCCTTATCGGGAGGAGAGTTTGGCATGGACCTCTACCTGTTTATTAGCTTAAAAAGTAGTATGAGAAGGAGAAGAATCTAAACTTGACCACCAGCAAAAGTAAGAAAAATTAATAAATAAAAGAAATAAAGGTGTGATGACTTACCATAGTATAAAAGTAAGAGATTCTACTTATAATAAGTAAATGAAAAGTGTGGCAACTCACCACAATACAAAAAAACGAAGGGGGCATGAACTTAACCTCTTTGAGAAAGGTCATCTTGCTCAAAGAAATTCTGGTCCCACTAGTTGGCTTCGTGATAAGCCCAATTGGCTTCACGATAAATATGATAAACTTGGATAGCTATAGAAGAACAAAGATTACAAACCCTAGCTAAAATATATGTGTACTCCCAATAACCAGAGCCATTAGAAGAAACCACAGTGGCTAAGTCTGACTTTATAATCAAGCATGAAAAATCCATCATGAAAGTAATTTCCAATCCCTTTTATAAAGTAATCAACTCAGCGAAAAGAATAGGCCTATGATCAAGAAAATAACCAAAGGTGCATATAACTCTACCAATATGATCCCGAATAATACCTCCCACTGCAAAAGGTTCTGGATTACCATAGAAAAAACCATCCATATTGAGCTTTAGGCATGCCTTGGGAGGGTGGATTCATGAAATAAGTTTGACCTACCTAACTCGAGCTAAAAGAGTCCGTAAGGTACTCAAAAACTGCATAGACAAATCGCCACGAAGTTGCGATGCTTTAAAAACCACAAGCCAACCTAGGTAGATGAAGGTCCGTGATTATGCGATGAATGATTATTGGTATGTGGAAGGCAACACCATCAAATTTGTACGCATTGCGGTCTTTTCATATATGATAGAAAATATAACAAACAACGACTACTCTAATATGACTTGCAGAATGAAAACGTCGATGCCAATAAAATAGTATAACAGGAATGGACTGAAAATCATATTTGCAAAATCCAAATAAGCCAAAAATATGATCTTATACTTGTCTAGGCAAAGGATAGTCTAGGAAGAAATGATAATGGGAATAGAATCATGAATATAACTCCAAGCAAACCATAAGGAGAAATCTTCGTCGTCAATAGTCAATCTCCACCTGTTCTGGTCCACCCCACACTATTTGATCAAAATTGTGAAAATTTGTTCTGCAATGGAAATAAGAAGGATAGCCAAAATCCTTTCTTTGTTCTAGCCAGTGTCATTCCAATAAGAAAAAATAGTGTCCAAGGTGGCCGCCATAAGATTATAAATAATTACATGGATAAGAACCCATCCAACAATCATACAAAAACGTCTACCCACACAAAGCAAAAACGTCTCCACAAGAGTAAAGCGGGGTAAGAAAAAGGAACCATGCTCGGGTGAGAGTTTGGATAGTATTTAGCTTTCATAAATGAAGCTCATAGTGATTGCTAAGTTTGAAACTACCACCAAAGTTTAACCTCGCAAGCAGAAGCTAAATCAGTAAGAAAGCAAATCCCTAGGCCACCTTCCTTCACTGGGAAACAAAAAGTGGCCCATTTGCACCAATGAATTTTATAGGTAATAGTAGAATCCCCAATAAGAATTTGGTAAAAAGTCTCTCAATCTGATGAAAAACATCTAAAGACAGCCAAAAAACATAAAACATATAAATAGGCATAGTAGATAATACGTGCCTAATCAAAATAAGCTTGCCACCCAAAAAAAGTAAACATTTGGCCTAACTAGAGATTTTGTCTCTTATTTTTCTCACCATGTCACCAAAGAAAGCAATCTTAAGATGTCTTATGTAGATAAGGCACCCAAGATAAGTAAGAAGGAGACTCTCCTTTTGAAAACCTATCGTTGCCTGGCTGGATGATACCCTATCTCGAGATAGAAGTCAAGCAGTCCACATAAAATCTACTCTTAGTTTGACTGATAAGCTGCCTTGAAACTATTTTATATTTTTGCAGAATATTCATAGCTCGTTAAATATTGTTCCAGCTCCCGTTAGCAAAAATGATAATATCATTAGCAAAGCTTAAATGAGAGACAACCATATGAGCTATGTTTGCACAAGCAACTAAGGGATATCAAGTATAAAGACTATCCAATCCTTTGGAAAGAAATTCAAGTGTAATAATAAAAAGACTAGGCGAAATGAGATCACTTTGACGCAAGCTTCTCTTAGACTAAAACGAACCCCTAGCAATTCCATTCATTATAATAGAGCACTAAGGGCCTATAATAGCTCTTTGAATCAATGAAACCCATCTACTACGAGAAATAAGATTATAGGCAATGAAACTTTTTGTGAGAAAGTTATTTTTCTCGCTAATAACACACTTTTGATGATGAAACCTTAAGTTCCTTGCTAAATGTGCTAGAAGTTTTGGTGAAGAGAATTTTTCTTGCTAAAAATATTATTTAGTGATAAAATTTAAACTTCTTCGCATATAATAAAAATAAAATTATGCACAGCTTTAGGTGAGGAAACAATTGCCTCACTAAAGAATATGGCTTTAGGCAAAGAGATAGTATCCTCGTTATAGTCATTATGAACTCGCTTCACTTATGAAGGTAAGATGTTTCAAGCCATATTGTTTTTATATGATATAGTTGAGTTACTTGATATATTGAGTGTGTATATAACATATGTATATATATATATATATAATAGTGGTTTATCCATTAATATTAGATTGTAAAAAGCAACTACGAAATTTATTTCTAGCATGGATGTACAATAGATGGATTTATTTGTTTAGTAAGATAGCGATGAACACAATAAGCAATTAATTTGTATCATGAGATGGTGATGAATACAGTGAAATACAAAAAGAGAATCAATGATGAGTGGTTGCCAAAGATATTCGGTAATGCATAACGTAGGATGCACTTTCAAGTTTACATGTTTACGATATTGATGTTACGTATTTATCTATAATTGTATTTTTTAGATTTTAGATGATTGGTTTGTCTTCTGGTGTTAAATTTTTTAAAATATCACACGCATAAATGTCTTCAAGGTTGAAATTTATGAATTATGTTGTTGTATGAATATGAATGAAAAAAGCAACCAAAGAGTAAGAAATCAACACACAAAATTTACGTGGTTTAGCAAGATTGCCTACGTCCACGATGACTAGAATATTTTTTATTAAATTTGAAATCCCTCGTAAGGTTGCATAGTGCAATATAACATATAAATAGACAAAAGAAACCCTAACCCTATCAATAAGACCAAATACTCATTACACGAGCAAGCCTAATGGTCTGCTCACTATACCCCTATTACGTTTCACTCCGGAAACTCTTCATCTCTTCCTAGTTTTTCAGCCTAAATATAAATCACATATCACAACGCATGCGATTATTTTTATTGAGAAAAATATATTTACTCTGGAATGAGAGTATATGGACGCGTTGGTTGGCCAAATTCAACCGAAACTCACTCATTTTTACCATTTTTGTTTTACTTTTTTCCAATCAAATTTTACAACATCTTACGTTTAAATCCAATCTTATACTCTACTTTTTTGACAAATGAGACAGTTCCATGATTTATACTTATATCTAGGTATTTGAATTAATAGAAATATGATGAATATTTATTTGTGATTAATAAAATTGGAATATAAGTCCACATAATAAATTTTTTTCAGTGGTGTAACTGTAACAATTAGAAAAGAGCTCTTGAGTCCGCAAAAATATGATAATTTTAGTTTTCACCGTAGTAGAAAATCTAGCAATAACTAGTAGAAGTTTCTCTTGTCGCGTGTTGTTATAACGACATTAGAGAGTCCAGCAACAATTAACAGTCAGCAGTCAATGTGACTGTAGCATCTCAATCATTCAACAGTGCAAGCCTATTACAGGTCCCCACCAGATGAATGTCTTCAATGCAATTTGCATTCTAAAGCCACAGCAAAAGAATAGCAGGTCTGCCGTCTGTATTAAGAGCATAAAAACAGAGTGTTTCAAATACTCAAAACAACTTATTATCTCCCAAATAATGAAATGTATCTCAATCTACAATTAACAACACTCGTAGATGCTACAAATTGAAAGAATCACCAGGAATAAGATCCCAACTCCAGCATGAAATCTTTTTTCTTCTTTTTTTTTTTTTTTTTTTGGGTGCAAAGTTGGTAGCCTGGAAATAAATATAACAAGGTTAAAGAGAGCAAAAGCATCATATGATGGTATCACATGAAGCTCAAGTTGCAGGGTACAATATCAATCCATACACTGGTAAAAGCAGTTTCCAGCCAACAGTAAAAAGTTCTGTTTTTCCGTCAAGTTTGGATGATGGTTCCCATGTATTCTGACTAGAGGAGCCTAAGATGGGCAGTATCATTCAATCTCTTTATCTGCCAACCCATTTTCCAGGAATGTTGTATAACTGTTACAGAAGAATCATCTATGCAGATTCTATGGAGCATTGCTGGGCTGCAACCAAGTATGCCTGTGAGAAGACACTTGATCGGCACTGAGTGAGTGAAAACGCCAATAGCAGAAAAGATACAGGAAGAGGAGCTCCTAACACTTAATTCGTTAACACAGCTTTGGGTGTGGGGAACTCTAGGAGACATTTCATCATCAGCCTCTTGATCTCCAGTAGTCACAAACTGGAGTCTGCTCTTGCCAGATTTCTTCTTTGAAAGCCCTGCCCGGTGCCTCTGAAGCAAATCCCAGTGGGCTGCTGGTAAAGAAGGCCCATCCCGGTCATGAACTGAATTTGCAAGCGTGTGAGCATTGTGATGTGAAAACTCTTGGCTCTCATTCTGGGATGGTGGTGAGAAATCTGATCTAAACTTTTCAGGCAATCCCAGAACTGTCCCATTTAAGAACTGAACCATTCGGAATTCCACCTGCCTCAGTGATTCACCCGATGGTGCAGAGAAATCAGGCTGGAATCTGTCCATCAAGCTTATTATTTCAGGCGTGTATATTTCTGACCGATGGCAGCCCTCCCAATGTCCATGGCTCATCTCTAAAAGTGCTTCTGAGGGTTGTATTTGTTCTTCTCCCAAGTTCATCTCCTGTTAAAATTGATGTGTATTTTGATAAGATGTATTGACTATGCAAAGTAGAGGATTACAAATAACAAAATTCTATTGCATGACACTTCAACCCTCTATAATTGTGTAAACTGCTCCAATCTTGGTAAAAAGTTTGAAAAAAAAAATGTAAGAGATGAAATTGTTAACAAATCAATGATCAAAATTCATCCCACAACCACCATCACAGTTGTCACAAACAGTTATTTTGCAGGAGAAATGCCATGCTCCTGCAGAGTTATGATAGAATCAATTCATTCAGAAACCAGAAGCTGATTGAATAATCGGTGCATTGTGGTGAAATACATCCAAAAACAAATGTTCCAAGGAACAGAAGCATTTCTATAAAGAAATAGAATCTTTATTGGATACTTGTAACTATCCCCAACAATTTGGCAATCTACCCATGTTGTAAAAGTTGATTGATTCCATAATTTCGTAATAACATTTTAAATTCTATCATGTGGTTGCATTATTCAGACGGATCTATTACAGCATTGACTTGTGACCAGCCAGGAATCTTATGGCGGAATAGATGTTTTACATAATACTGATTCAGTCATATGTTTACCTTTTCTCCTTCCATGCAAATGAGAAGTGACAAAATACATTTACTATAGTTAACAGTTAAATCTTTCCCATGGTTTTATAATTTTCATTCAATGCAAAATCGAGGGTGACATCAGCTTGCCAGATCCTGATCCAATAATTTATTATGCCCCAGAAATTTCATTCTAGAATTTTTTTTTTCCTGAATAAGAAATTTGATTCTAGATTAAAAGGCTGATGTTCATCAAAATTTCACAACAAAACAAACCAAATTTTAAAAGCTATATCAAGAGCAATGTAGGTTTGAAGAACAATATATTTATTGATCTCGACATGGAAAACTTGAAATATATTTCAATTTTAAAGGAAGTCCTATTTGGATTACAAATAGCCTTTAGCTCAAATATAAAAGACAACTAATAAAATCCTAAATAAAATAGGAATAAAACTAATCCAAAATAAACTAGAAAAACTAATCCAAAAGAAACTAGGAAGTAGCAAATTTGTCCTACATCATGTAGCACCCAGTCCTTTTTAGAGCTAATCTAATAACTAAAGATACTTCTACAAAGGTCGTATGTCCCTATTGGACATGACACTCCTGAACTGCACATTCATACATATTATATTATTTATAATTTTTTAGAAGCTAATACACATCGAACATTTCTGGACACAAGCATCCATTACTTACACACATATGAAACAATCAGATATCAAATTGTGGAACCCAAGGATAGCTATCCCAGCTAGAACTTGGTCCAACACATTTGTTCCATAAACATTTGTTCCATATTGGAAAGGAATTAGTCTTGTATTCTCCAACATGTCCGTAGAGAATCAAATGGTTGTGCAAATCAATTAGTAGAAGAGGTAATAAGAAGCTCTATGTAGTTCAAGGTACTAGAAGATCCACCATCTTCGGTTCTACCACTTTGGCTTTAGACATATTTGGGTGTAGTGCTCTGAAAAATCCCAATGTAGTCTTTTTGGCTTTTGCCACCATTGTACTTATGTATTAATCTCTCCATTACACCTTTTAAGAAAATCCCATGTGAAACCCAAATTTTTAAGTTATGTAATTTTAACACAAGTGATGAATTCTAAAATCTTTTCTTTTCTCTTCTTTTCATCCCATTTCACACCATCCCAATGGACTGTTACAATTTCATTTTTTATGAGTTGATTAAGTTGAACCATATTTCAAAATTTTACTTTTGTTATGCATTGTATTACAATTCATTGGACTGTTACCTCGCCATTAATTCTCAATATTTTCAAGAGAAATATTGACTTCTAGATTGGTTCAAGACCATGACTTCATGAATTCATAACCTATAAAAATTCTTAACTGATTTATTTTGAACTAGATATTTTCACACCTTGGTCATTTTCATAAAATTGGACTTATGGATGGCTTGCTCATTGTAGGAGACTATTATTGCGGTGGACAATTTAGTTGATTTCTCTGGAGGTTATTTTTTAACAATACCATTCAGAGTTCTAATTTTATTAATTTCTATACTATCATGTTTATATAAAGAGTTTTCTAAGATAAATATTAGCATTTTAGGTTTATAATGCTTTTCAAATATGTATAATGTGAATTTTTTTTTAAAATATTTTGATACAATACTTATTATATTAAAAAATATATAGTTAGTGTTACTTTGGCACCGTTTGGAGTGCCAACAAACAAAATAAAACAAAATAAATCTCCAACAACCTCTATAAATCACTAAAACTCTATTACACATTCTCACATTTACTATATTCAAAAATTTTCAATATTTTACTAAAAAAACAAAAAATCCAGAAAGAGGTTAACCGAGTGTGTAAATTTTTTTTGATAATCATATTTTTCAAGTCGAAAACTTTTAAACAAGTACTATTGTCGCTATTTTATACTAATTTTTTTGAATCCGTTAGAACGGATTTAGAAATCCGTTCCCACAATTTTGACGCTGCCGTGTAAAAATCAAAAATTTCTGACATAAATCCGTGAGAGCGGACACAAAAAACCGTTCCCACGTTTTCTCTCTCTTACTTTTTACCACAAAAGTCCAAAAGTGTTACTATTCTTTTTCAAAAAATTCTGTTTGAAACACAAAATGCCAAACGCCTAAAATCAACTCAAGTCACACTTTTTCTTTTTTTTTTTACCACTCCAAATGCTACCTTTATCGAGTCTATCCTAGTCATATCATATTGTTTTAATTGTTTTATTGACACATCCATGTCATATTGTACTCATATCTGAATCCGTACAATTGTGAAGGTGACCAACTCCTGAGCCCATTCAAAAGCTACATGAGTCAAATATTTAGCTAGCTTTCATAACTATTTACAAACACTCATGTCACACAAGCAAGTATGAAAATTGCACTATTGAAATCTTAATTTTAAGCTATTGGGAAACATACCCAAAGTTGAACACGGATATATATATATGACTATGTCGTGAATATTAGAATATATTGTATGTTTTGATTTATTATTTAGAAATGCACTTAGAATTAAATAAAATTTAGAGAAATATGAGGTTTTTTTTATCTTCCATTCATGTGAAAGGATAGAAATTTTTTCTTTACAATAAAATGAAAGCTAGTATTCATCAAATATTAGTAAAAACAAAAAGACCCAAGTGTCCAATTTGGATAAGAGACGCACAAATATCCTCATATTACCCTTGTCATTTATGAGGGACAAGCATCCATTGAAGGAAATAAAAAAGTCCATGTAATGCTAACAAACACCAATAAAGGCTAAATAAGGTAAAGATATAATAGCAAACTTAAAAGGTTGAAGTTCATAACCCCTGAAGGCTTACAAAGCTACCAAAATAGTCGTCCCTGCATTTTATTAGGACCCAAGCATCCCATGTGGGCTTCTACTAAACATATCTTCCAAGGTCCTTATGCTCCATAAAGACTAATAATATTAGTTATGTGACATCAGTCACAGAAATACTACTCGATTCCATTGTCACAGCTTCTATCATATATTTGTGAAGTATGCCTCAGAATGACAAGATGGAAATACAGTGAAAAAAAAATAAAATAGAACCACATACGCTAGTACATGCAAAACATAGCTTCAAACATTAGTGGATGCAATAAAAAGGGCCTCAACAGGAATCCCTAACTTTGGCAAGGCTTTATTGCCAATGTGTTACACTAAATAAAGTGTTTTCGGATAGTCTAGTCACAAATGTGACTTTAAACTCACCATAACATAGTTAAAGAGTTATCAGAAAGGAATTTCAAACTGCATTCAAATATTCATTAGAAAACATTAATTCTGGTAATAGCAAGTAAAAACTTAATGACCAAAAACCAATAATCTTCTAAACCAAGTATGATCACTGAATATGTGTTGTCCGATTGTGATATCAGAAGTCCACCTAAAGAAAATTCAACTATTATGAATAGCTGTAAACAACATGCTCAACGGGTGATCATTAACCACTGTTTGTTTTTTCTTGCATGTAGAAGATTTATTTCTACCCAACAATAGAGAAGTATTAATTTTTGCAGTGGAGACGTCGGGATATCCCTTCAATGAATATATCACCTACTAACCTTCACAATCCTCCTGAGCTGACAAAAGACGGTTCCCCATTCATTTCAAGGAAAAAAGAACATGGATATTTCCAGAGAGAGTTAACAACAAATGTAATCACACTAGAAAGTACCTGACAGACAGAAACAGCAGTTGCTCGTGCCCGATCCAATGGCGATGTATAAACAGCATTAAACCTAACTCTCTGTGATTTCAAGAAAGCTGCCAAAGCTCTAGCTTGCCGCTTCCCATTCGGCGTGAGTGCAGCGTCGGGACATCGACCGGCAATCAGATCTGGCCTTAAATTCATATGCCAGTCCCCGTGACTGATCAAATACACTTCCGTAATCGTCCGATCATCATTGATCGCATCCGAAGAGAAGGTCCGCGAGAACTGTGGCGGGGGCGGAGCCAGAACATTGTAAGGGTCCCAGACCTTGATTGAGGGGCCCAGGCGTGGCGTCCCCAAAGAAGAAAGCTGAGGGGAGAGCGGGGACGCCGAGGCGTGGCAGGGCAACATCTCGGGCTCTTGTTCTAAAACCTTTTTCACCAAAGTGTTATCACCCAAATCTCTCAAGTGATTTCCACCACTATCATCTTCTTCCCCCTCATCCCCTTCTTCTTCTTCCTCCCCATCCTCTTCATCTTCCACTTCTTGTGCGGACTGAGAAGCACCCATGATTAACGGTAGATCTCTTCGATCAAATCAAGTCGCGATCTTTGTGATTGGGATTGCAAAAGCAATGCATTTTACTACATAATATACAAAAGTAATTATTGATAAGTATAAGAAACGATAAATATATAGTATAATGTAATGTAATGTATGGGATTGAACAATCTAGGGTTTGGGCGAATGTAGAAGGTTTATTTAAGGGTGAGGCGATTGCAAAATGGATAAATTGGGGAGGCTGTGAAAATTGAAAAGGAAGGAGTGGGATCTGAGGAGGGCAGATGGGAAGTAGATCTCACATTTTGGCTTTTGATCGTAACTGTATCCATTAGCTAAGTGTCGGAGGGAGAGGCGGTAAAAATTTATACTGTTGTATCGTAGAGAGAGAGAGAGAGAGAGAGAGAGAAGGCCATGCTGTGTATTTTGGTGGGCAGTGAAACGTGTCATGATTGCGAAGGCCAAAAGGGTCGTTGAACATCAAACATGGGCTTTGACCGCCAAGCTGGGGAAATGGTCGAGCCCGTATTGAATTTTCTCCGCGCTCTCCGATCACTAAAAATAAATAAATAAATAAATAAACAAAATTAGTGGAGAATGGAGACACAATATAAAAAAAAAAAAAAGAATCCAACCATATAAAAAAATATTTAAAAAAAAAAAACAAATTCAAAATTTTATTAAATGAACTATCCTTCAAAATTAAAAATATAAATAAATATCATTTCATAAATAGAACGCATTTGTGGCCATAGTTTGTGCTTGAGCACAAATTTTTTCGGATATGATCAAAATAATAAGTGTAATCTTATTACTTTAAAATTAAAAAAAAAAATGTATTAAAACATATGTTATTTATAATATTATCACTGCCATTACAAAATAAACAATGCCATGCCATTTCTTTTTGTCCGGAAGGACCAACTGTGCCGTGGTCTTCTGCTGCGGTCATGGGGTCCATCCACGGGGCTTCATCAATTGGTTAATTCTAGACTAATTAAGGCTGCGTTTGAAGCTCCATAATTGTTTAAAAAAGTTTAAAAGTAATACATTTTTCAAATTTCAAAAAAAATTTAAAAGTAATATATTTTTTAAAAATTCTGCCAAAATCCGTTGGAACGCACCATTTTTAGTGCAATGGTTGTGACTGCCCAATATAATTAAATAACAAGCAATAAGCTGAGGGTTTTGACTATAAAGCCGAAATTGAAATTATTTAGGTGATATATGGTTTGTTTTTTTATTTTTTATTTTATGTATTTTATGTTTTAAAAATTTTAAAATAAGAAAACAAAAAAGTTTCATTTTTTTTGTTTTGAAATTTTCTTTATTTTGGATTAAAAATACTCAAAATAACTTTTTGTTATTTTTCATTTTATGTGTAAACTTATTTTCTATTTTTTAAAAT
>JAVXUM010000003.1:2092672-2104353 GCA_035590655.1 Pouteria glomerata
TTTTTCTCTTCTCGCAGGCTCTGTTTTTCTTCCGTACAACCTTCTCTTCAGTGTGGTTTGAGGAGTCTTCTCTGCCACGTAGGCGAAGAGCTTTTTCGCTCTTCAGTTTTTGAATCCTCGCACTGGACCTTCTTTGTAAACCGGGGCTCTCTGAACAATTACCGTTGATTTCTTCGCATTTTACTCTAGCACCGTCGCCCAGGGAAACTGCAGAAACCGCTAAACGCCGGCGATCATCTGGAGCTGAAGCTCCATTGTCAATAGTTGAACTCGCACCAACACCCGTGAGCGACGGAACCACCATCTTTCAGCTACAGATTCAAGAAGGTCAAACATCGAGAAGAAACTCAACAGTCAAATTGGCGTGAGAGCTTTCTGTGCAGATAAAATTCAAACGAAATGGGTTTGACAAGTTTGAAAATCATAAAAAACAAAAAAGAAAGGAGGGTCTGAGGATTTTGAAATTTAGGGTTTCAGAGGAGTGGCACAGATACTACACGAAGCATCCCCCTAAAATGACAATAAACGGAAACTTTGCATTAAAAGAAAAAAAGTATACATAGAGTGAAGATGAAGGCCATGACCTAACTAAACACGAGTATTACCGTTTCCTTATCAACGGAGATTTCCACCGGAGATTTCACCGGAGAAAGAGAAAGCGACTAGATACCAGTGCTGAGCTGACGCGGAGGGAAGGAGGCGTGTGCTGTGCTGGTGCTGTTTTAATCAGTCACTTTTTATGCTTTTGCGCTTTGTTGTCTCGTCCAGCTCGTTTTCTTATTGGGTGCGGTGGATCCCCTCGGATTAAACTTGAGAGGCAGTAGTGTCAGAGTGTGATTGGTTAAATTCAAATTATTTTCTGTGTAACCAATTATTTCTCTCCTCTGTATAGCCCCCGCTGTCCGTGAGACCACCAGATCCAGATGGCCTTCTTTTTTTTTTTGTTATATCATACGGCGCTCGTGAAAATTATAATTTTAGCTGGAGGAAAAATGATGTAACTCAGATTACGGTGTATTTGAAATAATAAAATAAAAAATGAGGTAAAACAAAATAAATTCTGAATTTATAATTTATATATTTTATTATTTTTTAACACACTAAATAAACAGTACTTTAATTTGGATGCGTTGCAGCCTTTAGAGTATTATATTTTATTAAAAATTTTTAGTTGCATCAATTATAAAGTTATAATTTTTATTTATTTTTTTGTCACTTTAAGTAGGTATATGGCACGATGATATTTGTTAAAAAATTCTGAAAATATTTAAAAATTTTTAAAAGTTTATCTAACTGCACGCATTATAAATTCACAATTTATCTTATTTTATCTCACTTTTTATCATACCAAACACCCTCTGAATATACCATCTTACTTCTAAATCTAGTTAAAAAAATAATTAGAAAAAGAAAAACTAATAATAGCTTTATTTTATTTAGAAGTTTAGGAAAAAAGTAATAATTTTTTTTATTCTTTGTCAGTTGAAAGAAAATAAAAAAAATAATGTGTATATTCTTATTTTACCATTAAATATAAATAAAAAAATATATATTTTCACCCTTTTATTTTTCCTTTCATAAACAATTTGTGAATTTTAGGTTTTAAGTAAAATAACTTGTCATTTTTTGTAACATCATATTAAATTAAAATTATTTTTATGATAAATAACATATTATAATGACTTATTGTTAAAATAAAAATAAAAATTTATTGTTGAAATGATTTATTTTAATAAATTAAAATTAATTTTAACAAAAGATCACACCTTTCAGTCCGATTTTTATTTTTTTGACGACAAAGAAATAAAAACATGCCTTGTAAACATGTTTTTGTTTTTATTTTTAAAAATTTATAAACATGTAACAAAGAAATAATAACTAAAACATTACCTAATGGGGCTTTACTATATAAGTTCTATTTTTATTTTTATTTTTCAAACTCGATTCATTTATAAATGAACAAATTTAAGGTGGGCTTGTTAACAAATAACTCTTCAATGTAATTATTTGTATTATAAAATAAAAATTATCACGACTAAATAATTTTTTTAACGCTATATCTATAATAATCTAGTACATAATTTATAATTTATTCATTTTGGCTGGAGATAATTCAATTAATTTATTTAATTATTGGCAATTGTTTGGATTTTCTATCAACCATGGGTAGAGTCCATTTTATTTTTAATTATTGGAGTTGGATCCACAATCATTTGAAAAATCCAAACATTTAATTTCATAAACCAATTTTCATTTTAAATTAACTTACCCATTAAATTGACTGATCAGTTTATACATCCTATATATTCATTACCCATCTTGCAACCCACATTTACATTATATTCATATCTTGCAGAACATATTTTAAATATTGAGAAAGAAAAGATTGTGGGAGAGTAAAGGAGAAGACAGGCTTGGTTTTGGAAGTTGGGAAGCACAATTAAGGTGAGATTTATGAATTCAAGGCATCCCAACCAACTTTCTTGCTCAGGGGAATTCTTTACGACAGAGAAGGGAATAGTAATTTTAAATGTTCAGACACTCGGATCGAGGTATGAAATCCAACTTGCGAGAGCTTCAATAAATTGGAATCCGATCGGGACTAATCGAAATTCAATCGGATGATGTAATAAAAAATTTATCAATATTTATAAAAAATAAATATATAAAATATGAGATAAGATCTAAATATTAATAAAATATAAGTATACTTAAGATCTAAATAATGAAAAACAAAAACCAATTCAAAAATTCAACTGATTCAAATAAGACTTAACTGGTCTTTAACCAATTTTGACTGATTCTTATTCTATACATTTAAATTGGACACCACCAAATCAGTTCCGTGACCAGTTGGAGATTGAACCGACCAGCCCAGTCCGATTTTCTAAACTTTGATAATTTTTTTTTGGCTTCCAATTAAATCCCCCATCCTATCTTGGTGTTTGATGTATTAAAACTTAAATTAAGATTCTTAACATTCCAAAAGTTTCATAAACATGTATTTAAAACTCTTGAAATTTATATATATTCACTCAAACCCATTCCTTTAGATTTTTTATCCAAAAAATAATTTTTGACTAATTTAACACTATAAAATTACCTTAACACCTTTACTATAAAAAAAAAATGGATGAAACGTTCAATATTACGATTACTCGAAACTGAGTAGCCGAATGGAAGCTCGTGATTGACCGAGACTCGGTGCGTGAAGGCATGTACTGACAACATCAGGAGTTCGCTACCTTATAAAGCCCAAAAGGCTACAAAAAAAAAAATCTCTCTCTTAAAAAAATAAAATAAAAATTAAAAGAAAAATAAGGGGGTAATGTTACAAAGAATGCTTCAAAACTTCTTCCAATACGATTAAGAAAAGTGATTTTATTTTTCCTCCAAAATTAAAGCAGGTTGTATAATAACAATTATCTGAAACAAGAAAAGAAGTAAAGTTACAAGCTTTCCGGGATCAAAGGCCTTTCTGCAGGTGGCACATAATCATTTTGCCCGTGGTTCTCATACCCAGTGGCCATCATGTGCAGGGAAGACTCCAACTCTGGGCGGGGAAGCAATAGCTTCAGCCGAAAAGCATCGACTCCATTCAAGTAGTACCGAAAAAGCCTTTTTGCCCTTATAAACCCAAGACGGCCGTACAATGCAAGAGCACCCTTGTTTGTAACCTCTGCTTCCAGTGTTACCTTCAGAGAATAACCCAAAATCATGAGCTCACTTTACTATTCCATTCCTCCTAATCATTAATGATCCAAACATCTATAGGACATGCAGTTGTAATATTTTTAATCAGGAGAAAGATCAGTTAAAGAGTTAAGACGTTTTATTAGTAGTTCGCTTATATTCCACATAGATGTTCAAGCTTGCATGGACCGACACGCAAGAGTATCATCTTTTGGAAAATGCAATTCCTTTCCAAGAACCCATGCCATCTAGCTGCTTAAAGCATAAAGGAATCATTACCATGCGAACATGTCAACTTTAAGTAAGCACTTCAGCAGTTGCAATAAAACTGTCCAGGACTATGGCCCTTGGCAGAGACATATCAAGAAAAGACAAATCAGCCCAAGAAAGAATGATGCTTTTTGAATGTGCTAAAGCAAGCAAGATGGATATGGCTCGTTCAGGAACCCAAAATACATGGATTAGTCATGGTTGCTATGTATTGCTTGCAAATCACAGGGTATTTGCTTATTCAAAGAACTAACCATATGCATGGCATAACAATGCAAATCTTTTAAATTCAACGGATTTTGAATCGTAATGAGCCAGACAATATTCAGAGCAGGCTTCATTTAAATGAAGGATGGCAGTTGAAAATATAACTCAGCAGACAACAATGCTTTTGTTCCCATTAATTTCCATCAGGAACCAAGAAGCACGGACACTTCTACAAAGGTAATGTATTGGTGTTGTGTTGGTGTCGGTGTCAGATGCGTCATTCGTCAAACACTCTCTTAACGTATATCGGATACTTATTTAAACAGGTCATATTATTTTTTAATTATTTTATAGCCGAACACCTTTTGGATACTCTTGAGACATGCGTGTCCATCACTCAAACATAATGAATCAAATTAGAATTTTGAAAAAAAAAATTGAAATTCAATAATAAGATAAAAGTAATATGAATTCATGTTTTTTAATTCATTGTCTCCTCAAATTTTTTATTTTAGAATTTTAATACTTAGAACTTCTAATTGATTTGTAAATAAATTCTTCTAAAATAGATACAAATAAAACACAAATTTATTTTAAATATAGAAGTTAAGAAATGTTGCTTATTTTAAATATTAAAGTTAATAACTAGTTGCTTTTCATGAATATATTTAAAAAAAAAAAAGTACTTATTCTTTTAGGCATGCTTGATGTATCATGTCCTAATATATATTAAAATTAATGAATTTGCATATCCGTGTGCAAATTCCGTGTTGTGTCGCATTCGTACTACATATCTGTAGTCATGCTTCTTAATTCATGAATGTTTAGCCATTTTACTCAATATAGAGCAGTACTTTTCAAACCATATTTGAACTGCTTGCACGTCCATATTCGTGCTTCTTAATTCATGAACTGTTTAGCCATTTTACTCAATACAGATTAGCACTTTTCAAACCATATTTGAACGGCTTCTCATAACCTTAGCTAATATCTTTTCTGTTTTGCCATTTTGCCTGCCTATGTACCAAGTTGTTGAAAGTCCACATGCAGGCCCATTAAGAATTGCCCTGTATCCTAATAAACCCCAACACTCCCTTCCAGGTTGCCAAATATTTCCATTTGAAGTTCTTGAATAGACCATGTACGTCTCAGAAGTCACATTATTTCCCAATGGGGTAGCAATATCTACTACCTAGTACAGCCAAATGCTACTATTCTGATCTACAGGTGGTAAGAGCAATGTAAAAGAACAAGTGAACATGAAGTCACAATTGCACCAACAATTTCGAGTGCCTTTTGTTTCTTGATTCTCATTATAAAAGGTTAACAAGACAGGGAGATTCAGCCTTTTTCCCAATTTCTTTGAAGAACAGAACTCGGTTTCAGGATAAGGGATAGAGAGACAAAAGCAAGAAGGCATAATTGTTACAAAGCATCCTAGGTGTAAAGCCCTTATAACAACATACCTCTTCACAACCTGAATCCATCATCACCCTGATAGATCTGGTGACAAGTTTTGTGGCTGCATTATTAAGAAATTGACTTAAATACTGATAAACTAACATTTAACAGACCGGGTAAAAAAATTACATTTAGTTAGCATAAGATCTTAGAAAGAATTACTCCTTTTTATTTATGAATGATTGATTAATTCTACAAATAGAGATGCACAACTTTAAAACCAGATTATTATTCATGGGAGCACCTGTTCATAAGGATAAATAAAAAAGTTTATCTATCCGCTAAAATAATGCCTAAGGCATTCCACCGCAAAGTGATATGCTAACAAGATGGCTATCAAACAAATATCAGGTTTTATATAACTTTTGACACCCCATGTCTCATCCCAATAAGCTTGCTATAGCAAATGTTGCTGATCATATTATCATATTTCTTATGGATATTTGAAATAACTTGAGGTAAATAGGAAGTCATTGGCTGATGTCCTATTATTTCCTTATATCCACCAATAATTAATATAATCAATTCAAAACTAGAGCTAGACCAACATTTTGTTTTCCTGGATAAGTAGAGCTAAATCGACATTTCCAGCAAAGAGTAGACTAGCATCAATTGAAGAAAACTCATAGGAGAATCAATTAAGGTAGTTTCATCGCATACAAAGAAGATCTGTAAATGTGCTAAAAAGAAGAATGATAGAAACTAAATTGCGGGCAATGCAAGGGGGCAAGGTACACCAAGCCTAACGTGGGTATAAAGAAATATGTGACTCGATGTGGTTTAACAGAGTAAATGGCCCTTATCAGAATGAAATGCCGAGAAATGAATCATGAAGTTGATGGGAGAGTAGGGACTATCAAAGAGTAAACCCTGCAACGTTTCATTCGATTTTCAGGAAGAAGTGCTAAAATACAATTAATTACAGGAAAAGGGGTCACTATTTCCCAATAAGGCACAAATATAATTATTAGAACATACAATGTTTTAGGTCTCACAACAAACCCCAACTTGATGCCATTTACTGTCACAACAAACCAATATTGATCAAGCTTGCCATGCATGTCAAATAATGTCCGGACTCAATGAAGGTGATTTGAAAGCTTAAAAAGAAATATGAAAAGACAATCGGAAGAGAGATACCAATGCCTCGACCTCTATAGGGCTTGAGGACGACAAGCATTGCTATGTAACCTCTGAAGGTATTTCGATGCTCTCCCATTTTACAAACAACGGTTCCAACACACTTGCCATTATGGAAAGCCTGAAAATCACATATATTCACACAATCACCGATCAGAATAACGCAAATAGCTGTAGATACATTAATCTGCAACCGAAAATAGTTAAATTCTACAGAATATGCACAATATCAAATTCAATAAATAAATAAATAAATATATATATATTGGTAACTACAACAGCAAATTCAATTAAAATAGATAGTGAAAAAAACGTGATTGTTGTACCAGGAAAGAAAGTTGCGGCCAGAGATAGACGAAATATCGGTAGGTAAAGATGGAGTAGGGTTCGCTGAGTTCCTCATCGACGAGGTTCATGATAAGCGGTAAGTGATGCTCGCCCCCATAGCTCACATACTCTATCTCCAACGACTCGAACTCTACCGTTGTTTCCCCTTTGTCAGTCCTCTCCGACGCCGCCGCCATTCCCCCCAGGACCCTACTTTCCTCCTCTGGTTGGAAACCCGACCTGAATTTTTTTAAGCACTTGACCCAACGACAAACCTGCTGTTGGAAAATGGATCAACAGGTAATCAGGTCTTCGGGAGTTCGGGTTCGGGAAACCGTTCACTTTTTTTTTTTATAATAAAATATATCTATTTTTTTAATATTTAAATAATTACACCTATTTTCTTTTAACATTTAATAATATTATCCATTAACATTTAAAAATTACACCATAACTTCTTCGTTTTAAGATGTTATTATCATTAATTTCCTTTTATCAAGTTAACTATTAATACTTAACAGAAAATATCAAAATAATTAAAATTTTAAGTAATTTTTCTATTTACGCTATTTTTTATTTTAATTAATTTCTAAAAAATAATAGACAACAAGTTAAATAAAAAAAATCAAAAATTTTTGTAAAGAAAATTAATGAATATCTGTGCACGCACAAAACAGAAAAAGAAAAAGAGGTGTAAAATAAAAAAATTACCCAAATCTTTTAGTACTTTAATATTTTTTATTAAATTTTAATGATTAATTTAACGGAATGGCAATATTAATAATATTTGAAAATAAAGAGTATGTACGGCAACAAAAGTTACTGCCACGCGTCACTACGTTAGCTAAACGAAGTAAATCCAAACCTAAAAAATAAGAAAACATCAGAGATAATGGTCGGAGAGAGTCTCCGACCAAAACTCCTCTGATGATTAAATCAAAATTGGCATGAGTGTGAGTAAAAAAAAATGACAAAGTTTTAACAAACAATAGTGAGTATACTTAATTTCTATATAAAGTGTTATATTTGTAGTAAGATAGAATGATTAAAAATTTTAAAAATAATGGAGAAAGTAATGTTATTTTAATGTCTATATGTATATGCATATAAAGAAATTCATTTTGCGTTTAATACCCGCCACTAAGCATCTAATGCACATGACAGATATCAGACGAAATGTGTGCGATGTGACAATAAGGAACGTTCAAATGTCACATCATATTTGCCACTTATATAGTGATAAACTCATTTAATCAATAAGTTAGAAATCAAGGAACGAGATAACAGTAAACAAATTAAATTCGTCACTCGACGTCATTAACAATTTAGAGTAACTTGTATTTACTCCCCTCACTTGTTAAAAATCAATGTTAATTTTACTTGGTACAACAGTACTCCAGAGATTGCCACATGTCTATGTATTTTTTGCACCAATATTATGCATCCACTCTGGTTGGGATGATTCTTACCTAAGCAGAGTAATAAAAAAGGTCAACAAAACCTACTTACTCAAGAGAAATCCTTTCGCATCCCCCAGTGCAGCCTTACTCTTAACGTGTCACCTTTTGGTTAAGAGCTTTACAGCACATAGGAAGCCCTTTCAAATTCTAACGCGTTAATCACTGATAACTGCTCTGGAAACCCTAAAAGGCAACATTTCATCCATCACATTAATATCATTTTAAATGATGACATTAAATGTGAATTTTACCGCGCCATCCCCCTTTTCCATTTTTCGTGTTTACATTTGCATATATATATATAAACCGAATCGGCCATTGTTAACCTCTTCTGAAGCTCCTAAACATTAAACCCTCTCTCGTATCTTCAAAATTTTGAATTTCTTTCTGCAAACCCTCTATTGAGTCCAAGTCTTTATTCAATGAGTATGAAGAATTCCTTCATCTCCTACTTCATCTTTCTTTTTTTCAACTTTGTTCGAGAAAAATGGGTAGACCAGCTGAAGAGTTTAAAACTAAGGAAATAATTAAAGCTTTTAAACAAAAATACAGCATCCCCGCAAATATCGACATCAAATTCACTAAGGAATTAGAACACGAATTAAGTATCTTCCTCTTAGTTACCATAATCGAAGGGGCTCTTAGGTTGCCAATATCTCATTTTCTCTGTCAAATCCTCCATAAGGTCAGCCTTTCTCCTAGATGTGTCGCTTATAATTTCTATAGAATAGTTAACGGCTTAAATGAGATCAACCACTGTTAGCATATCTGAGTGAGATTTGTTTTTTTGTTAGCACTGATAACCTTCAACATATGAATCCAATTATAGGATTGAAACCAATTACAAGATAATCAGTTGGCTCTAAATCTTCCTCTATAAGTCTTAACTTTTTAAACAAATCAAATAATATAACTTTAGTTGAACTCCTAGCATCAACTAGGATCTTCTTCACGTCCGACTCGAACGTTTTGAGGGTGACCAAGCAGTGCAACAACTAGTGCATCAATGTGTGGTTGTTGTACTACTTGGTCTTCATTTTCATAGAATGATATCTCCCGAGCACTCTGTCTCGATTTTGCACGGGAGACCAATAACTTTAAGGACTTCACTATTTAGTGACAAGCTGATACTTTGAGAGCAACTTTTCATGTGAATAACATGAATGACTGGTGATCTTTGTACATCTCACCTTAGCTTGGCTCGTGGTGCAGGTTATGCTTCCTCCACGTAATGTTCTTCCTCCACATCTTCCTTTCTTTGCATCTTCCTTCCTCCTCCTTTGATCTCCTTGTGTAGCTTAAGGCTGGTTGTCTGCTACTTCCATTCTTGCCTCGTCAATATATTCCTTTAGACGGCTTTCTTTCATGAGATTTTTTAAGAGATACCGTAGTTATCGACATGACCCCTTACGGTGCCCCCCTATCCTGATGGTATGAATAATAGTCTTTGTGATTCTCCTTAATTGGGAAATTAAACAGTTTATTCAACCACCTGAAATATGGTTTATCTTTGATTTGATGAAGGATCCCAAAGATCGGCTTGTTGAAGACTGTGTTGATAGCTTTGAAAACGAACTTCTTACCATCAATGAATTCTTCTTTTCTTCTTTTCTTCTTTTCTGCTCTCCTCCCTTTGACCCAGTTAGCTTTGACTCTTTCTGGTCGGTGGGCTTTCTCTCGTCCTCTACTTTGGCATACTTCTCGATTTTGCACATCAGGTCGGATATATTTGGTATTGGTTTCTTTGTCAAGGAGAGCAATAACTTATCACCTTTTTGCAGTCCCAGCTTGAAAGAATTCACCGCCAACTACAGGGTACATCCTTCTACTTCATTGTACAACTCTATATACCTTTAGAAGTTCTCCCTTAAACTCTCATTGCTCTTGTTCTTCATCGTGAGAAGCACATTAGCTGTTGTGAAAACCCAACACATATATAAATAAAATAATATAAAATAGAATAGATAAAAAAATATAATTTATTTGATTAAGGCTTATTAAATTGTAGAAGACCCCAAGTGGAGTGTTAAACACTAGCTAGTTATTTATATATACATATATTGTGCATGAAGCTAAAGTGAGACACCTATTTTACAAATGTCTCACTTGTAAACCCCTCCTTATTTTATTAGCAAAATGAAAATAGAAGGTGTACCTTTTTTTTTTCTCTTCTTTTAACTGGGCCATCAAATAGATGAGAGAATAGTGGGAGGCAAATTAAGAAAATAAGAAAAAAAAAATAAAAAAAAAAAGAAAGTAACAAAGCTGAACACTTGATAATTTAGCGTGGATCGAGGAAAAAATCAACAGAAAATGACATTAAACCCTCCAGGTCGGGAATTTATTCATGTAGTTGCAACTTAGTATTTTGTGTAAAGGTAAGGCAAAAATTATATGATTGCACTGTATGACTAGGGTGACACTACTTGAGAATGTGAAATGTTGTGAATGAGCAATATTTTTGTTGATAGTGTACAAGCATTAACGCTGGTTATTTGTCTTCCTAAGAATCTACGTCTTTAGGCAATGGAAAGGAAGTCACAAGGGCAGAGTGGGGTTATAAGAGTGGAAAAAGAGGTTGATGTGGATACTATAATGGTTTTTTTGTATTATCTATAAGAGCATGTCAAGGGGTTATAAGAATGGTAAGGTGTTATGAAGGTGGAAAAGGGGAATAGTTTTGTATGAGCACTTCATTATTTACCTATGTGATATGCATTATCATTATCTATTTTATGTGATAGTGACAGTTTCCGTGAGCACTTTACCTATGTTATTGTATAAAATACGTGTTGTGCTATTTGAATACTTTTCCTACCGAGCCTAGCAGCTTAGTCCATTTTATGGTTTTATACAGAGAGACCCTTGAGTGGCAAGAACTGGCGCCAATGAAGGTTAACCACAGTTCCAATTGTTGGTAAGCTTGTAGATAGATAAGTAGTTACACACTTAAAGCCTTGATTATATGTAACCGATCAAATAGCTAGCTTATGATAGAACCTTTGTAATAAGTTTAGTTATGTCACGCCCCAGGTCCGGGGACCCAGGGAGTGAATGAGAAACATACAATGTATGAAACCACAGGCCTAATTATCAGAGCTACGCACCGGTCACGCGGCGGAC
>JAVXUM010000003.1:2130911-2149302 GCA_035590655.1 Pouteria glomerata
ATTATATAATATAATAATATATTATTAATTGTTGATAATGATTAATTATTATTTATTATTAATAATTATTATTTATATAATAATATAATATAATTATTAATCGTTATATTATTATATTAATATATTATAGTAATTAATATAATATAATATATTATATTATATTAATTATTAAATTAATATAGTATAATAATTAAATTGTTATATAATATAATAATACATAATATAATATAATAATATATAATATATTATATTTAATCTTATATTAATATTATATTATATTATAATAAATGTTTTATCATATATTATACTATATGTATTACTATATATTATTATATATTAATTAAATTATATTATAATATATGGTATAATATAATATTTTCTAAAAATGAAAAAATAATAATGGTAAACAAAATTACATTTCCAAACACAGCTTCAGTTTTCATTTAAAAAAAAAAAACGATAATAGAAAACACAAAAAAGAAAACGGTAACAGAAAAACAACAGAAGAAAAACGGCAGCGTTGTCAAACGCCACCTAAGTGATCAACTCCATAACGTATCATTCCAAAACTTATCACTACATCACTAAATCTGTTAAACCATGCCCGAGGAGACTGCTTTAAACCATAACCAAACCAAACCAAACTAAGCCTTTTCCCACTAGGTGGGGAGACTGCTTTAAACCATATAATGATTTTTTTAATTTGCAAACTAGCCCAGGCCCCCCTAAGCAATAAACATAGGAGGTTGCTTCATATATACTTCTTCAGTAAGATCACCATGAAGAAAAGTATTTTTAACATCTAGTTGATGAAGTGGCCAATGAAAGATGACAGCCAGTGAGATGTGAAGACGAACAGATATAATTTTGGCCATAGGAGAGAAGGTGTTTGAAAATCGAGGCCATAAATATGAGTGTATCCCTTAGCAACTAGTCGTGCTTTTAGACCATCAACCGAGTCATTGGGGTGAACCTTGACAGTATACACCCACTTACAACTAACAACTAATTTTCCAGGAGGACGAGTTAACAAATCCCACGAATCATTAGCTTGAAGAGTAGATATCTCTTCTTTTATGGCAGAACACCATCCAGGATGAGATAAGGCTTCAGACACAGAGTTAAGAATAGAAAAAGAAGACAGAGATGCAACAAAAGTATGATAAAAAGGAGACAAAGCTTTGTAAGAGACAAAATTAGAAATAGGATAGGAGGTGCAAGTGTGTCTACCTTTGCGAAGGGCAACAGGTAGATTAAGGTCTTTCGGTTCTGTCTCAAGGGAAGGATTTGAAGATTGAGGAGGAAGAGTTGGAGGTAGAGTGCCTAAAGCATCAGATGAGGACTCATTAGTTGCCAGTCATTTGGTGTAAACCTGCAAATCAGGAGATGAAGATGAAAAAGGGAAATCTCGGGCAGAGGAAGACTCTCATTCAGACTCGATAAGGATTGGGTATCAGAAAAGAATAGAGTAGACTCAAAAAATGAAACATCAACACAGACAAAATATCGATGAAGAGATGAATTGTAACATCGATATCCTTTTTGCAACTGATAACATCCCAGAAATACACACTCAATGGCACGAGGTTCCAACTTGTGGATCCCATTATCAAGTTGATGTATAAAAGTAACACACCAAAAAACTAGAAAAGGTATAGCAAACAGTGGTATTTTGGGGGACAAAATAGAATAAGGAGACTAACCCTGTAGAACAGAATATGGCATTTTTTAACTAAATAACATGCCGTGAGAATAGCATCACTCCAAAAGATCTTGGGAACTTTCATTTGAAACATTAGAGATCATGCTGTCTCAACTAGATGCAAATTCTTTCTATCGGCAATTCCATTTTGTTGTAGAGTGCGAGGGCAAGAAGATTGATGGAGTATGCCAGATGCTGTCATGAAATCAGTTAAGGGTTTGGAAAAATATTCCTTAGCATTATCATTGCGAAAGACTTTAATAGACATATCAAATTAAGTTTTAATTTTAGCACAAAAAGCCAGAAATATGGAAAACAATTCAGAGCGATCTTCATTAAATGAACCCATGTAAGTCTGGAGAAATCATTAACCAAAGTAACAAAATATTTGAACCCAAATTGGGAAATGTCCCCATACATTTGAATGTACTAAAGAAAAAGGACTCAGTGACCTATTATTGACTTTGGGATTAAAGGAAGCACGATGATGCTTTCCCAATTGACATGACTTACAATTCAAAGACTATAATTGACTTAAACTAGGTACCATTATTTTCAACCGATCAAGGGATGGATGACCAAGATGACAGTGAATTTCAACAAAAGATGCGACTATAGGACAAGCAACTGATGTGGAGGTTGATTGGCTAGTTAGATAATGAAGTCCTTGAGCTTCATGCCCTTCTCCAATCCTCCTCTACGTCTTCAAATCTTGAATGATGACAGAATCAAGAAAGAATGTTGCAGAATAATTAAGTTGCTTGGTGAGTTTGCTAAGGAATAGGAGATTAAAAGATAACGAAGGTACATATAATACTGAGGACAAGAGTAAATTAAATGATGGATACGCTTTACCGATACCCGCAACTGGATTAGATGAACTATTAGCTGTAGTAATTTTTGGGACAGAGGAACACTAATATTAGATAGAAGTGAAGAAGTGCCAGTCATATGATTTGAAGCACCAGAATCAAGGACTCAGGATATATGTGAAGAGGTAGACATACAAGCAATTGGATTACCTTGATGAGCTAAAGAGGCAGTGGGAAGGGATGCCTGATTAGCCGTTTAGTACTGGAGAAAATTAGCATACTCGTCTCCTGAAATAGTCACTGTTGTTAGTTTGACAGTGTCACTAGGTTTTTATGTAGGGACATCAACTGAAGCTGCATGTGACATGTGAGTTGGCTACCCATGAAGATCCCAACAAATCTTCTAGGTATGCCCAACACGACTATAATGGAAGCATTTGGGCCTTGTGGTACGTCCTCCACTACCACAATCACATCCTTCATGGTTGCCACTAAATTGAGATGGTCTTTGGCAGTTAGGAACTTTATTATCTGGAGGTGTCTGATTGATAAGGACAGATTTTGCAACATTAGTAGTGGATGAATCCCGAGAAGTAGCCCTCATAACTCTAGAATAAGTTTTTGCAAATGAGGGAAGGGAGGCTCCACTCAGTGTTTGAGCTTTGACTGGCTCAACTTCAAGAACCAGGCTAGCAAGAAAGCAGAGTACAACCATTTGCTTATGTTGTTTTGCATCTTAGTAATGTCAGAGGATAATGGTTGTAGGGAGTTTAATTCTTCATGAATCCTCTTCAGAGAAGCAAAATACTCAGTAACTGGTTTGTCTGATTGCTGTACCTAGAAGAACTCAAGTGAGAGATCATACATCCAAGTGAGGTTGCTTGAGAATAATAAATGGACATACTTCCATAAGTCTTTGCATGAATTAAGATGAGTACACTTGTCAGCAATATTACTTTCCATTGAATTCCATAATAGACTAATTAGATGAGCATCTTCCTGACGCCAATCATCATATTTGAGACTAGACTGATCTGGTCCTAACTCGGTTAAATGTTTTTGTTTCCCATATTCGGTCAATGCAATCTTAACGGCCTTGGACCATTGAACATAGTTTGTCCCATTTAATTTCTTAGTTGCCAATTGTTGAGTCACAGGAATAGGACTAAAAATATTTTGTTCAATAGGTGAATTTGAGGAAGCCATTAGAGTGGACAGCAGTGACAACGAGCAGCAGTGCACTGGCAGTAAGCAGTCAAAACCAAAGGAAGATGAGAAACGAACCTAGAACAAGAAAGGAATATCACATTAGGCTCGTCGGAGAGAGATGAGGTCGCCGAAAAGAGCCAGCAAGTCGTGACGATGGCTAACTCGCGTTCACGCGCTGGCGAGGTGACTGCGCGTGGTCTTCACGCGTCGGTGACGATGGGCACGTGTGGGTGCGTGATTGGGACTCCATCTATGGGACTTCGGCTACTCTCCTCGTCAGCGGCAGGCGACTTCACCTGTATGACTTTTTGATGAACCAAGCACCGAAGATGGACTGACAGTTCTCCTTGATGCCAATGACGATGCAAGAACAGTGCTCTGTTCTTGAATTTGGACAGTAAACTTAAAGACACTTTGATGCCATGAAGAACTTGAAATAAATGAATTGAACTATATTATTTTTGATTATCCAAGAGCATATATATAGATGTCTAGAGTGTGACCTTCTAGTTCTCCTAGATTTTACATTAAATACCTATATATGAATCTACATATACATGAATCTACATTTATGTTAACAAAGTCTATGGATGGGGGACTCGAGAATCATGCTTAGGGGGCTAAACTTTTGGTAAGAAGAACCCTTCCTGGGTTTGGTTCTGCCAATGGATGGGTTTATACATTTACTTCTATATATTGTTCGCATTGTCAAGTGTTCTTTTTATTTTTTAAGTTCTTGCATTATTTTTCTGGAAATTATGTCCATGGACTTTAACCTTTACCTGGCAATTTAATGAAGTTTTACATTTCTCTTTTTATTATACATGGTCTCCTCTTGTTGAGAAGGAAGCAAACCCAAATTGTCGATGCTGGTCTCTTATAGCTGATACTAGTCTTTTGCCCGTGTCAAAGGCACGGGTTGCTTTGTTGAGGTTCGGTGGCAGGTTATAACTGTCAAATCATATGAGTTATTTTGTATAATAGATTCTGCCTTATTTGCATTTCAGATTACCAGGGAGCAGCATCAACGTGTTAAGAGTAGTATGAAGCATTCCAGTAATAGCATTCAATCTAGGTCCCTTAATCGTGTTTTGGGTAACCTCAACACTTTTCACGTCCAACCATTTGAAGTATTTGAGGAAGAAGAGCGGAAGAAGTTGCATGAGCATTGGTTAGTGTTTTGTGAATTAATGTTAAAAATTAATTTACTTTAGGCTCTCTCTTCCCTTCAAATAAAGTGTTGATTATACAGGTTGCAGTTGGCAACCAAAGATCTTCCAGTGGGATTTGCAAACCGGAGAACATGGCGGATAAATAAACAGCAATTGACAAAATCTTTGGGGCAAGAAATGGAAGAAAAACTAGATTCTTGTATGCAGGTTTGATACGCTGCCCCTCTCGTTCTGGTGCATTAGTGTTGAGCGGGTGTTTTTGGTGGTTAAGCAATGTAGTTGTATGTTCAGCAGATCCTTGCAAATCTTTGTTGGCTGCATAATATTAATTTTCAGTAGTTAACTGGGTGATCAGGATGAGGAGGAGGAGAATGATAGTGTGCTGCCTGATCTGACAAATAATAGAGCAGCAGATTCTGAAGCCAAAATTACAATGGAGGTCTGTGACTTTGCCCTCTGGGTGTTGGAGCATATGAAATCAACTTGTTCAACTAGTCAGAGATACTTCTTAGAGTGCTGATGCTATTATGATAATTAATTTTCATTAGTTGTGTTATGCTGACTTGTCACTTTATTATGGGGTTGTCAGGTTGAAGAGAGAGAGAATTCAGAGAGCTCACTTCAGGAGCAGACTGATGGAGCAGAAAAACATAAACCTGCGATTGCATTAGAGGTATGCTTATCTTCAGCCAAGCATTTGAAAGCAGCCTTTGAATTTTCATCAGATCCTTGCTGAGCCTAGTGTCTTCATGGGACAAATTATAATTTCCATCAGTTGTATTATTTTAACTCAATGAGTTTTTTGTTTGGTGCATAGGATGAAGAGAAAGAGAACTGTGATACCGTAGTTCAGGAGGTCATGGATAATGAAGCAGGTAAACATGAACCCACCGTAGATGATCATAATGAATCTCTTCCCATTTCTGCACAGTATCAACATCTGCAGTCAATTCCTTTACTCAATGGTAGCCGTCAGTTCCGCCCGATGGATTTGGATTCCAATGAGCATGTAAATATGGAGACAGAGAACATTCCTCCTAATGAATCCGAGTACTTGGAAAATTTGAACCGCGGGGACATTGCTGTTAGTCAGGGGGATCCTCTCTCTTCTACTAGTGATGTTTGGCCAGCAGTTAGCATGTCGGATTCGTATTATCATTCTACTTCTATAAACCATGATTATGCTTCTGCCCCAGAGATGTCACTGGGACATTCACGGGTTTTTGGAGAGCAACCAGCCCGACTTATTGATCTGGAATCCGGCAATCGTGAAGGCACACTGAAAGATCTTTTGCACAGACAACCTAATGATGGGTCATTCTTCAATCCGTACCCTGAACAAGAGGTCAACCGAAATGAGCTATTACAACAGTTATTTAAACCCCAGGAGGGGTTTCCTTACCATCATGAGCGCAAACAGACGGGCTTAGGTTTCCAGCCAGCATCAAATGTTTCAATGGAGACGGGTCAGTTTTCTGGGCATTTGGCACAGCAGATTCATCCTTCTCTGCCACTGGAGCTTAGGCAGAAGGGGATGAACGATTTGTACCTGCATCAGAATATTCGAGGGAATATGTTCTCTGATGGTGGTAGGTACATTCTTCCTAGACAAGAACACTTCTCGTCTGTCAATGTTCAGGATTGGGCTGCCAGTGCAGCCCACATGTCAGTGCCTCTACAATCTCATTTGGATGGTGGAGAGTTGGGACGGAATTGGTTTTCAGGCAATCAAGTCTGCAGTGGCTGGTCCAACTTGGACAGTGCTGTTGGCCTGACTCAGAGCATGGGAAATCGAAGCAACACAGATCAGAGCCCATTTGGTGTTCTGAGTCAATGTAATCAGTTAAATCCTGGTGCCTCTTATGATTCAGTGAACTCCGCTGAACGGTTGATTCAGTCGGGGTCATATGGTGGAGTGGGTGCACTTGTCCCCACATCAAACAATATGTTGCTGCAAGCAGCTCATCCACTTGATTTCTTGAGTGGTGGGCACGAAACGGCTGCCCCTGGAAAGAGCAATGCAAAAGGATGGACAAGCATACCACATCAGAATTCGGCTTTACAGGATTCAATGGGAAAATCATTCTTGAGGTCTTGGAACAAGCAAGGATGATTTTTTTTTTTTTACTTCATGGTTGTACAAGTGGATTGCAAGTTTTTGAGCCTGGTTGGGAGACGGCGCTAATGCTGAAATACAAGATGCTTGCAACAGGAATTTTAGGCTTAATTATTATATATTTTTTTTAGACCTAGATAAGGTTCAATCAAGTTTTTTTTTTTTTTTTTTCGGCTCATTGGGCACATATATAGGGGGGAGCCGATGCAGCATGGTGTATATAACTAGGTTCTAGACAGGAAGTTCGGAAAAAAAGCAAGAGATTTCTTGTTTGAAAGGAGATTTAAAAATTTAGATCCATTTTAACTGGGATTTTTTTTTTTTTTTTTTGGTTCTCCCTTGTTCATGGAGAAATTTCGTTTAATAACTTTGCAGGTTAGAATCTGGGCAACTTTTTTGACCTATTATATTTGCCCATTTATCTGTCTTATTATTTATTTTCCTATTTCACTTTTTTTTTTTTTTGGGTTTATATTAATCTTATGAGATGGATGGTTGTCTTTCTATTTGCTTTTCTGTATGAGTTGACTCCAGCGTAGCCTATCCTTGTTCAGTGTCGTGACAATATTTTTGACACATGATAATAGTTTCAGTAGTGCATGCGATGGCTGCGTCTGATTTGGGCAGGAGGGGCTTTTCTTTCCTACTTGGCCTCTGGTGCGTTTGGCACGAGGAAACTGTCTTGCTGGTTGGTCTCATAAAATGGATGTTTTTATTTTATTTTTTTCCCCCTGTCTCTGTCTGTGTGTGTTAATAGCCTAAAAATTAGACTAAAAAGTTGTCATCATCGAAAGGCCACAAGGCAAGCCCGCCTGGGGGAAAACACAGTTGAGTCGAACGAGGAAAAAACTGATGT
This sequence comes from Pouteria glomerata, assembly GCA_035590655.1. Lineage (NCBI taxonomy): Eukaryota > Viridiplantae > Streptophyta > Magnoliopsida > Ericales > Sapotaceae > Pouteria > Pouteria glomerata. The sequence continues at coordinate 2,138,779 of JAVXUM010000003.1, forward strand.
CGGAAAATAATAGTTGCACTGTCGTTAAGACTGATGTTAGAAAATAATATTTGCGTTTTCATTAAATTTGAAAATGTAACTTTATTTTGCATTTTTATTTGATTTGGACTCTAAATGTATAATTATTTTGTGTTTTTTAATTTATATAAAAGTATGTTCTCATTTTGCATTTTTATTAATAATGTTTTGTTTAAATATTTCCATAAAAATGTATTCACTCGATAATTTAATCATTTAACAGTAAAATAATAATAATAATTCTTAAATGGCTCCACGTGGCTGGTTATGGGTCTGTCTGATACATCGGCAATGGTTTTTTAAATATTTAGAGAGAGAGAGAGAGAGAGAGAGAGAGAGAGAGAGAGAGAGAGAGAGAGAGAGGGGCACCACACAATTTTAAGGATATATTTCTTTCAAGAGAAAAGTTTAAAAGTAAAAAATTATGGGGTAATTGTTATTCGAATAATGATTATTAGAATAATAAATTATAGTACTTATGTTTATAATGAAAGATAGTAAATATTATCTAATAATAATTATATTATGTTTTAAATGTTAAAAGTTTTAAAAGAAAAAAAATTAATTATACAAGATTATACAAATATATTTTATAAGATAATAAAAAAAGAATAAAAAGTTTTTATTAATCTTCCTTACTCACTTCTTCTTTAGGATAAAGATTCGTATGAGGTAATGATTATTTGTAAGATAATTATTATTTCATCTAAACGTATATGGTAAAAATAAAAAATATTTTAGTAACCTTTATTCTCCGTCGCCCCAAAACAAAGCTTCCTAGTAATGACTAGAAGTAGTTGTGGTCTTGGCACTGGACTGGTGGTGGCGATCTCTTCACGGATGTGAAGTTGCATTACACTGGTGTTGTTTGTTTGGTGGGAAATCGGGTTTGTACACATATTTTATTTTTAATATATATATATATATATATAATCGCTTGTATGATATCATATATAATAATATTATTTGTGTTTCATAAGATTTGCTACTTGGATACAAAAAAAAAAAAGTGTAAAATCAAAATTGTAAATAAAATAATATCTTACAATTTCATACTTGTGAAAACAAAAATGAAATCAATTACCAACCATTGTTTGACAAAGGGGAAGGGGAGTAAATAAATTAAATTAAATTAAATTGTTTGATAATTAATTAACATTTCATTTTGGTAACTTCTCTCATTATCATGTTCGAGAAATGAGAATACATGTTCACAAGGGAATGGTGGGTGGTATAAATTTGTGTTTGTTGCTGGGTATATGTGTTGATCCATCGGCGGTGGTGCAGGTGCCTCCTCCTTCCTTCCTTCCTTCCTTCCTTTGGGGTTCAGTTCTCTTGTCTTTTCCTTTGGGGGGTTGGGTGTTACTTTTGTTGTGCCTTGAATTGTTAAGCACACTTTTTTATGTTTGAATTCCCCCATTTCCATTTTGGATTGCAAGCCAAAACCCTCGTTTGATCTCTCCGATATATTTGTATATATATATTTATTTTAGATTTCCGGTAAAATTGGAGTGCAATAAACATACACAATGGACGGGAAGAAGAAGAAACAAGAAGTGATTCGATTGGAGCGGGAGTCTGTAATCCCAATTCTGAAGCCGAAACTGATCATGACCCTGGCCAACCTCATTGGTACTTCCGCTTCTCTCTCTCTCTCTGTCTCTCTCTCTCAAATAGAAGGGTTAAGAATTAATGTCACTCTTTAACACACACATTATCGTCCTTGTTTCTTACTGAAGCTATATTGCTTTCTTTCAGTTGCCCTTGGATTTTCCTAGTTTTCATATGAGGATTAAATTGCAGATTCTCTGTTCTTTTCACGTGATCGTGCATTTCATCTCAAATCTAATCTCTACCATCTCAATTACTTACTTTAATTGCTGTTCATGTCTGTTTCTGCTAGTCTAGGAACTGATTTTCGTCATCTACACATCATTAGCTCCTCCTGAGGTTATATCTGCTGACAAAGGGGATATTATCACACTGATTATGCTACGCTTAGCTGAATTCCTCCTTGGTTCATTCACACTGAATATTCTCATATTTAGACAACTCTAGGAATAAAGCGGGCAGTAAAAAAAATGCGTGACATCAAGCATGTGATTTGAACATTTGATTTCACATACTGGGGTTTTTAAAATTGATTTGACATAGTGTTTGATTAGCATTTGGGTAATCCTTTGCCTCTTAAAAAAAAAATGCATGCCATCAGGATTGTGGAGAAAATGTTTGGATTTATTTGTCACTACCCAAACCTTCCTATTCAGGAAGTCTGGCATGGGAATGTTTACCTAATAACCACAGAAAAATGATAAAATTAGAAGCAACTCCGGCCAAAGTTCAGTTGTAAAGGATGGTGGCTAATGACCTTAAGTCAAACGCTTTGGTCATACCTTTACATAAAATATCGATACACACCTATATCAGTGCTGCTAACCACTATCCCTGTTATTCCCATACATACATACCACGATTAGATATATATACAATGCAACAGAAACATGAATACAGGGAAATAGTCAATAGAAATGATACTTGTGTCAAGAGAGTCCAGCTAAAATATCTATATGAATGACTACAGCCTGTTGGTCGATCATAACTCTACCCAGGAAGTCAACTCCAAGTTTCAAAACCTGAACGTAATAGGTGTGAGCTCAACGGCTTAGTGAAGGAATCCTCACCCATGTATATTAATGCTGGTGTAAAGGTGTTAGTTGCCCATATCATAAGCATAGGCCGTTTTAGCACCAAGATTTGGCCAATAATACATCCACTCCAAATGAACCTTAGAGGTGTACAAATACAAATGCACTAAGCTTGGGGAAATCATCCCACTCGCACGCAAGTATTCTTAATGCACAAAGCCGGTAGACAACATAGGATGATTGCCTAACCAATATATGTAATAGCATAAGTGCATGATGTAAAACCCAGCCAATATATCAATTGTGCGCCAAGCATCCAGGCATTGGAAACATGTCACGCACAATGTAGTAATCTGATTTAAGTATTGAATATAGGGAAAGAGGTTTATGTAAGGGTAAAATAGCTTTGTTTACCAAATATTCGTGTTTTACGCATTAGTATTTGTGTCCCAAGCGCCTATGTACCATTTATATACAAGATTGGTTTGAGTTGTTCTAACATTGACTAGTTCACTTAAGAGAACAAGGAAAACTCAGTTACAGGATTCAGAGGAACATTTGAAGAAGAGTGGTCTCATTTGAATGAACTTGCTTGAACCGGAATATAAGTTCGAACATTTCGTCAAGTATTGTAGAAAAATCTGCAAAACCTGAGAACAAGGAAATTGACTCAATAATACCAAAACAATGTTGTTTCTCTACCAAATCAAATAATTTAAATATCTTTAGGACCATAAAATCATTATCTATCACATATGTCAATTGCTAGCCATTCCTATGCCTTTTTATTAGGATAACATGGTCTAAATGTAAAATCCAAAACTGTAATATATATTCACATATCTCATTTCAACTGCCAAAAGCCACTTCTACTCAACCCACAATCAAATTAGCAATTCTAGATATGGAATCATTAAGAAGGGAGGATTAGTTCTTCACTTACCCCTATGATTAAATTCAAATAAGGTTGAAGATAATGGTGATGGTGAGTGAGTGAATCCTTCCTCTCTAAGCTTCCTCTATTTTCCTTCCTTCTTCCCATGTACTTCTCTAACCATTGGTCGAGAGGCTCCTCTTCTAACACTCGTTCCTCTCTTATCTCCATCCATGTCGAAGCCACACAAAAACCCTAAGCAAAATGGAAGACCAAGTCTTCCCTCTTGGTGATGCTCTCTACTGGAAGACGAAGCCACCATAGGTGGCAAACTCAAGTGCAAAGCACACGAACAAAGGCCACTTGGCCTCTTACTTTTCCCCACTAACTGGAGCCTCCCAAGCTTGGAAGAGTGTATCCCCAGTTGGTACATACACACACACACACACACTAAGTAGAAGCTCATGAAACATCGCATGAGAGTTGCCTGGGAAGAATCTTAAAAATTCACCATTGGCTATTTAAATAATGTAGGTCATAGATATGAAGTCAGATTAATTTAATAAAACCCTAACTTTACAAGATTAACTGCCAAAGTTGATCTGAATTTAATTACAGGTTATCGCATTATTTGTTCAAACACTAAACTCTTCTGCTTCCACTTTTCTCTCCTTTTTGTAGGAAGGTTTCCTTATTTAGTTTTCAATTATGGCTTGTGACTAACAAACTGAAGAATTTGTCCTAAATTCTATGACTACTTATATCTTCTACAGAACATAGCTCTGACCGGTCTGAATTTTTAAAGCTCTGCAAAAGGATTGAGTACACAATCCGTGCTTGGTATCTTCTACAATTTGAGGATTTGATGGTATTATCATCTCTCATTTTCCACATTAAAATGAAGTCTTATTTCTTCCAAGCATTTTTGTCCTTTTATTGTATTATTTTCATTTCAAAAATTTCCGTTCACTGTCTATTATGCTTGCAGCAATTATATTCTCTCTTTGATCCTGTCCACGGGGCTCAGAAATTGGAGCAGCAAGACCTATCTTCAGAAGAGATTGACATCCTTGAACAGAATTTTTTAACATACTTATTTCAGGTATGATGGCTGCTGCACACACTTGTCGTAAAAGTTGAAGTGTCTTGCCTGCATGTCTACATTTTCATACTTGCTGCGCACATAGACTGCAATTTTATTTTCAAAATCGATGTAAAAATTTATGTTCAATGATTAATTGTCCCCACTGAATCCTCAACAAATATTTTTCTTTTTTTTTTTTTTGGGGAGGGGTGTATCATAGACATGAATTCCACTGTTGCCCCTCCTGAAATTATGAGAAATAAAGGTTAATGAATTAAAACAAGAATATAATAATTAAGTCCCTACACTTTCAATTTGTCACAATGTGGACCTTTTTTGATCTTGCATTTGGATATTTTCCATTAACTACTGACAACCATTTTCATGTAGAATCACCTGACTTTCTTATTTCTGCTTAAAAAAAATTACTTCTATTTACTATATATATGATTTGGTAATTGATATGCTAATATTCCGATTTGTTTCCTAATAACGAGATGTATCGTCATAGCCCTACATATAATTGAACAAAGTGAGTCTTTTAGTAGAAAAATGGAAGTAAATTGGTAAGTGAGTCTTTTAGTAAAAACATAGAAGTAAATTGGTGATTTACTTTTTATCCCTTAAAAAATGGACATGTGGCTAGTTAACGAAAACCCCCAACGGATGTTTGTAGAAAGTCCACATTGCAACAAATTAGAAGAATAGAGGTTTAATTGTTACAACCTCAATCTCCTCATAAGTGCAGATCTTCAAATAACTCTTATGAACAATGAATGTGCAACTAGAGCTGGAGTTATACTTCTTGCAGTAGCCTAAAAGGGCTGTAACACAAGCCTGCCAGAATAACATATTAAGGAAACAGAGGATGTATATGATGTATTTTGTGGGCCTGCATAGGTGTGGGATAGTAATAATTTTCTAAAAAACAATGCCATCTATAAGTGGATCCGTGGATTGCATGATATGCTGCTATCTTCTATCACTACTTCTTGGTTGCTGACAACTGATTTCAGCATAACACTTGAATATCTCATTCTTTCTCCAGCTGTAGGGATTGTCTTTGTTGGCTTTGAAACTTGTTCCTTTAACTTAGTTTTTCTTCTCAATGTTAATGAATTTTGATTTTCGCATTTCTCTTTTTTTCTTGCAGGTAATGGATAAGAGTAATTTCAAGATCACCACTAATGATGAGATTGAGGTTGCACATTCAGGGCAGTATCTTTTAAATCTTCCTATATCAGTTGATGAATCTAAGGTTTGTAATGCTTATATGACTTAAAGTGAGAAACAAACCTTTGCATTCCCTGGATTTGCTTGTTCATGTACATGCCTATACAATTTTTTATTGTCTAATCTCATTTTGGTTTTCGTGATTGCAGCTTGATAAGAACCTTTTGAAGAGGTACTTTGAAGAGCATCCGCATGAAAATCTTCCAGACTTTGCTGATAAGGTATTGCTGTGAATATAGCTTAAAAGAATGTCAATGGGTTTATAGGCAGTATGAATGTAACTGACGGTGTTGTAGGTACCAGTTGGTAAAGGTTAAAGGCCTCTGTTTTGGTTCTAGGGATGGTTGCTGTATGTCCCATGTCCTTATATTTTTCTTTTTTAAAGAGGATGCCAGGGGATTTTTATTATGTCTTGTTACTTTTTTTCTTGTGTTCCCCTCTGAGCACTGGTGGTTTGTGGAGGCTGCTGTGTTATTTTTATCATATTATGCTTCATGTGACAGGTTTCAGATGGCGCATGTGTTTTAGCTTTCACTTTCTGTTGGTTATTTATACTGTGAGAGTTGTAGAGTTGTGGTGCTTTTCTTTATGCATCTGCAAAATTTGTTGCCCCTTCCTCATGCATTGCATCTGCAAAATCTGTTGCCTCCTCCTCATGCATTGGCTTTTTATCGGCCTTCTGCAGGATGCTACATTTAATTATGTTTTTACTGCCCTTGTGCTGTGTAATTTTGTTTATCAATGTGCATTATTTATATGAGGTTGAGAAGTTGTAATGTAATCACGTTTTATGCGATCGTATTTTTTTTTTGAAAATAAATAAATATATTATATTTCAGTTTCTCTTCCCAAGTATGAGCACTGCTATGATTTGACTGGCATCACCATGGCTACCATCTATAGTACCACTGCACCACTACTGCCAAACTCTCATTGTCATTTACAAATACACTGTCAATAAAATTTCTCAAATCTCTACTACAGTGTCCATCAAATTTTGGTTGTCCTGGTTTTCAGCTAGGAATTGGAGATAATTTCATTATGGTGAAGGTAATTTTTGTGTTGAAAGTACATATTTGATTTTGATAATGTTTCTAAACAACCAAGAATTATTGTAATTTCCTGTAAAAATTGGAGACAATTTGATCATCTTAGTTCCCTTCACATGAGCATAATTTCATTTTCCAGTTAAATTGGAAACTAGTTCCTGAATAATGCTAAAATTTAACAAACAACGCGACTCAACCTGTCAGGATCTTGAGTGGTATCTGATTGTAATATTTACTCACATGGTTCTTGTGATGGAATAGGAGAGCAACTTAGCAGGATTTGCAATGCTGCCCGCTAGTTAGTGGGATAAAGTGCTTGGTTTGTATTGAGAAATATAATAAATGAAAAATTCAGCTTTACTGAATTCATATATTCTTTTGTAGTACATAATATTCCGTCGTGGCATTGGAATTGATCGGACAACTGATTACTTCTTTATGGAGAAAGTAGACATGCTCATTGCACGTTTGTGGGCATGGCTTTTGAGAAAGACTAGGTGAGTTCAGTATTTAGATGCATCAACAATGTTTTTCTAGTAGCTTGACCCTTGTGTAATTATTTGTACATACGGTTTATGAATTAGTGATTTCATGTCAGAGACTGGGAGTTGCATGCCATATTCTTTAATATATCTCATTGCGTTGGATTAAGCTTCTGCGTGCATTTCTATTGTTAACATTCTCAAGTTATTGTGCTTGCAGGCTTGAAAGAGTTTTGTCGAGAAAGTCAGGTGCAAAGCATAAGAAAGACCTAAAAAAAGATGATGAAATTAGTTCTGAGGCAGAGCAGAATGACTTATATGTTGAACGGATCCGGCTTGAAAATATGGAACTCAGGTTAAGATAGTTTCTTAATTTAGCAGTTTGATGGCTGACATCTTGGCTTTGGGTTATTTGGCTTTGAGTATAAACAATACAAAATATGCTCCCTACTAATTTATTGGACTTGTTGGACGTGTTATCCCAAGTTGTTTATGAAATAGATGAAAAGGCATCCCATGTATTACAATCATTCCTGAATTTTAGCATTCGCTATTTAATAAAATATGACCTGAATTGCTATAGATTTCACAAGGTTCTCAATGCTTTGTTAGTGTGCCTCACGTGTTTAGGTATGAAATATAGGAAAGTTTAAGAAAGCTTGCACAAGCTTAAAACCACGTCTCATGTTTTGTTATTGTTAGCACAGCACAGAACCAGGCAAAGCTTTCAGCCTCATATTTTGGCACTGCAGGATAAGTGTACATGAAACATCCTTTTGCATACTTGCATATCAGTGCGAGGCTAATTGACACTACAGCGGATAACTTCATCTTCCTGCATTGTTTTAGTTGCCTGACTTGAATTCCTGACGTTTATTGGCAGTTATATAACATTTTTGTTTTGTTTCCCCCCAGTTTACACAATCTGTTGGGCAAGATCACCATCCAAGAGCCTACTTTTGACAGAATAATAGTTGTTTACAGGTACTGGTTTCCGTTTTAAATGTTAAAAATGTTTTGGATGGTTTTTGTTGTAATAGTTCTTCAGGTAATAATTGATTTAGGGTTTATTCTCTCTCTTGAAGTTGCGCATTTATGATGTTTGTTATACCCACCCAAAAAACAAACGTTGATTTGTTAGTGTTTTTAGCTATCATCTCAAGTAAAAGCTTAAGCTGTTAGAAAGAGGGCAATTTTATTATTTATATTAACTTTTGCCTATCGACTTGCCCCCTCACGGGTGGCTAGACTGGCTTTTTTTGGACGGCCCAAACACGTGAGTTTGACTTTTTCTAGGTTATAGTGAGATTTGAAATTAGAACTTTTGCCTTATTTGATACCATGTTAAGTCACCGTCTCACCTAGAAGCTTAAGCTTAGGAAGGGAGCAAGCTTGTTATTTATATTAGTTTATTTTCTCTTAATAGTTAGACAATGTTTGGGAAATATCCATCTTCTAAACTTCAGTCACTTAGGCCTCATTTGGTTTATTTTTCTATTTTTTATTTTCAGTTTTTGTTTTTTATTTTCTGTTTTGAGCTCATTTTTCATTTTGAGCTTTTGAAAACAAGGAAAACAGTTTAAAGCGCATTTGGTCACTTGTGTTTTCAAATTTTGTTTTAGAAAACAGAAAATGAGTTTACACATACAATGAAAAATAGCAAAAAATTCATTTTGAATATTTTTATCTCCAAATAAGGAAAACATAACATTTTTTGTTTTCATGCTTTGGAATTTTTAGAACATAAAACATATAAAATAGAAAATAGAAAATAAAAAACAAAAATCAAACCAAATGCCACCTTAACATCTGGGAAAGTGGGGCAGTTGAGAAGGAGATTAGTTGCAGATTGGAAACACACCCACACCCATTGGCAGATAGGAATTTGTTGATTTCTAACAACAATGGCAACAATGCAGGTGTGCCAGTACCAAAACAAAAGAAGAACGAGGAATATCTGTGAAGCATTTCAGAAACATCCCAATGGCTGATATGGAAATAGCCCTTGTGAGTTTTTGGCTGCTTGGTTGCCTTTCTTTATAAATGGTATTTTAAGTTTTAAAGTATCTTCCTTCATTTAAGTTGTTATGACCTGATAAGCTTTTAACCTTACAGCCGGAAAAGAAAAATCCCAGCTTAACACCAATGGACTGGGTCAAATTTCTGGTTTCTGCCATCGTTGGGCTGGTTAGTTATCTGATATTCATGAAACTTAATTGATTTTTCTTGTCTATTACTCGTTTTGTTCACATATACAGTGTCTTTTTCTACAGGTTGCAGTAGTGGGTTCAATCGAATTGCCTAAAGCTGATTTTTGGGTCATGTTTGCTGTCCTTTCAACTGTGATTGGTTACTGTGCAAAGACATACTTTACGTAAAATGCTCTCATTTGAATTTGATTGTGTTTATGATCCATCATTTGGTAGATCTGCTTGTGAAGTGTCTTGCGTAATAATTGGCCTGGGCAAATGCACATATAGTTTTCTATTTTTTTTCAAATTTATTTCCACAGTTAATACTACAGTGGACAAGTAGGCTAGGATCAGGGAAACTTCTAATATAGGATTTCTTCTTGGTTTGGGCCACTGGGTCCAGCATTGGTCCTGGAGCTGTGATGCATTTGCTACATTCAGGCCATTGGCTGCCTGGATTTACATTTTATTTGTCATAGTTTTGCTCTTCTTTGCTCTAGTTTTTATTCTGTCAAATGTTTCCACTACTTGTAGGTTTCAGCAAAATATGGCTACATATCAGAACTTAATTACACAGTCCATGTATGATAAACAACTGGATAGCGGAAGGGGCACTCTTCTTCACTTATGTGATGATGTAATTCAACAAGAAGTAAGCAAGCTAGAAATTTGTTTTATTTTTTTGGCAAACTTTTAAGGTGGCCCTTTTTTCTTAAAGTGAATTGTTTATAGTAGCTGTAGATTAATAGTCACTTTAAGGAGTTTAAGTTTTCCCATCTTCTTTTTTTTTTTTTTTTTCATAATAGATAAAATAAGGATTTTTACAGGGGCTGTAGATTAATTCCCTTTTTATTTTAAGCATTTTAAGGTTTATCTGAACTTTTTTTTTATAGTTATCTTATTTTATTTTTTTTAATAATGACTGCAGATTAATAGTCATTATTGTC
>JAVXUM010000003.1:2152091-2170794 GCA_035590655.1 Pouteria glomerata
GCTTGATCTGGGGAGGTCATGAAAGAGTTTTAGTAAGGTTTCAAGTCTTACCTATACTCATATTTCGGTCAATGTCAAGCACACATCAATTGCTTTTCTTCTGAACCACTTGGTTCCATTTTTCTCCTCTCATTTCTTATCTTTCTGTTAAACTAAAGGAAATATAAACTCTTCTTCTACCCATTCACACCCCGAACATGAATAAATGAATTAATAACTCAACCATTTCATACCAAACCACCTAACCTAAATTCATTTCCTTTAAAAATGGGTCATGGACAGTGGTAAACTTGGTGGGGGACCTGGGGCAAATGCCCTAGCCATTGGCTGTAAAAATTCAATATTTATAATATTAGTTTTCTATTATTTTAATACATAATAGGTAAAATGTCCCCACTAATTTAAGAAATTGTCCTTTTAAATATATTTGATACTTTTTTTATGGTCAAATCAATTAAAATTTTATTTTCACTTTCTATTACTTTTTTCTCTTTTTGTACATTTTTTACTCTCTATCTGTAAGCCAAATCCACACTTATTCATCTTTCATTTCTTCTTCTTCTTCTTCTTCTTCTCTCTCTCTCTCTCTCTCTCTCTCTCTCTAAACCAAACCTACATCATCTCTCATTTCTTTTATTTTTACACCTCCCTCTCTATATATCTCTCTCTCAACCCATCTTTCTCTCATTTCTTTTAATTCACTCAAACCATTGTTTTTTCAGTCATCTTCTCTCTAAGTTTCAACTTAATTCAACCCACGCTCATCTTTATTTATTAATTTATTTTCCACACTCTTTTTAATTTCTTTCTCTCAAACCCTAATTCTCTTTCAATCTAAACACCATTTTTAATATATGTCAAAGCTTTATCTTCAATTTGTAATAAATTTATCTCAAAAATTAAGATTCAATCTCATCTTTTCCAAAAACAACTAAGATATCTTGTGTTTAGATAAATGATTTAATTTTAATTTAATATTCTAGTGCTTTATTTTTATTGTACATATTAGTCACACTTTAGCTTAATAATATAAATTTTTATGATGTTATTTAATTTGTGTTGTCTGTATTTTATGATTATTGATTGTTTATATTAGTTGTCTTACTAATTTAACTGTTTTATTTGAAAAATTACTAATTTATTTATTTAGGTTCAAAGTTTTATTGATATATATTTGAACATATTTGAACTAGGTTTAACTTTTTATTTTTAATAAAAAAGATTGGGATTTTTATTTTTAACTACTAATTTAGGAATTAAATTTCTAAAATTTTATGTCTTGAGTTAAAATTTTTTTAATTTGTATAGTTACAAAGAGATATTTTAATAGAAACCCCACGTTAGACTTATGCTTATCCATAAGTAATGACAAGCCTTTAAAGTGAAGCCACATGTATAAAGTTAATGACCGCCTCTAAAATATACAGTGAAAATCTCTCAAGTATAGAAATGTGCGATATATGTTTTACTCAGTAACTTCGGGGTCGAATTTATAGGAAACCTATGTTAATAAATCCTAAGGCTTCTCTAAATTAAACTATCTACTGTATTTCAGAAAGAAAACAATAAAAATAAAGTTGGGAAATTTGAATGGTGAATTAGTGATCGTGTTTATGCTAAGACTTATGAAACTAAATTAAATTAAACAAATAAAATAAATTACTAAAACAGATTTAATAAAATAAAATTTATTCTATTGAGGTTAGACAAAACTAACAATAAAATTAAACAAAGACAAAAGCAAATAAATATTAAAAAAATAGTGAATAAAATTCTAGTTTAAAAGATATATATAAAAGTTTTTGATTCAACCCACAAATTTGGGTAAATTTTTTTATTTGCTTGATTGGATGTGATGTAAAATACTAAAGCCCCGTTTGGTAACGTTTCAATTTTTCGTTTTTCTATTTTCATTTTCAAAATTTTGAAAACTTACAACAAAAACATGTTTGTTAAAATCTATTTTTGTTTTTTTACTTCCAAAAAAATGAAAACGATAACAGAAAACTGAAAACAGGAAAAAAGTGTTTTCACTCTGCTTTCTTTTTCTGTTGCAAATATTTTGGCTCCCTTTTTAAACACTGTCCACTTTAATATAATATAATATAATAATTTAATTATATATAATATAGCAATATACTATAATAATTTATTAATTTATATTATATTATATTATATTATATGTTATATTAATATATTATGTTATATAGTAATCAAATAATTATATTATATATTTTATATTATATGCTATATTATATATTATATTATATTATATATTATATCTTATAATTTATTATATTATAGATTGTTATTATAATAATATATTATATTTTTATATAATAATATATTATATTATATTATATATATAACAAATTAATAAATTAATATAATTAATATAATATAGTATAATATAATATAATATAATATAATTAAATATTTTCTAAAAATAAAAAAATAATAATTGTAAACGAAATTATGTTTTTAAACGCTGTTTCAGTTTTCATTTTAGGAAAAAAACAACAACGGAAAACACAAAACAGAAAATGGTAACAAAAAAATAACAATAAAAAAACGATAGCGTTAAAAGTCTATTGTCATCTGTCCAAAAGTTGAAAATTTTTTTTTGTTTTACAGTTAAGATAATAAAAAATTTGACGATTGTAGTCGATTTAAGAATATTTTGAAGTTTATTATTAATGAAAATGCTATTTGAAATAACGAATTTTAATTAAGTAAAAATGCTATTCCAAATAACGTTTTTTGCACCGCTCAATATTCAGCCTTAAGGAAAATGCTAAATCATACGGTTTTTTTATAAAATCTACTAGAAACTCTGCCCGTATACAAAGTTTTTGCACCTGATTTGTTCTAAATATTTTTTAAAATTCAAAAATCCTTTGAGTTGAAGAGCTTTCAGCATTTGTTTCAATGTCTCGAGATCCATCGATGGTTCATTAATATCTTTTATCCCTAATTTCTTCTCGATCTCTTCATATATTGATACGATCTGCTTCATAAAAGTTCACTAAATCAAAAAAATCCTTTTGTTGTTGACACAGTTTTCATGGCGATACACCTACACTTCTGTAAAAATGCTACGTAAAGAAAACGTTATTTCATTTAGCGTTTTTATAAAATCGTTGTTAAATTTAATTTTTTCTTTAAGATTGGAAATTGAATAAAATAACATTGTTACTTAATTTAAATTCCCTATTTCTAGTGACGTTTCCACCAACAGCAGACTTTGTCAAGTTTTTTATTATTTTAACTGTAAAATAAGAAAAAGTTTCCAAAAGTCATCGGTTCAAAAATTCCGCATCATTATAATAGTGGGTCCCGCTAAAAAAAAAAAGAGAAAAAAAGATATAAAATGCGAAAGAAATGCGGGAATTTGGGGCGGTCGCTGTAGACTTTCATTTACGGGCGGCAAAAGACAACGCAAGGACATCGCACTGACTCATAAATCTCAATCAGTCACTTCGTTCCTTACTCTTTTGCAGAACCATTATATGCATACAGCTATCATAAAAAAAAAAGCAAAAAAGTAGACTTAAAAAAATCACCGCGGCAGCGTCACAGAATTTCTAGGGATTTTGGCTCCGGAGATGATGGCGATGTTCGAGAAAGAGAGCGTGGGGTCGAATTCAAGTTTAAGCCCTCCTCCTCCTCCTCCTCCTCCAGTTGACGGCAATGGTTGTGACGGTGGCCGAAAAGCAAACACTCCTTCACCGGAATGGAACGGGGGGCGGTTTGCTTCTCCAAAGGAGAATAAGAATAACACAACTTGCTTTCACTGTAAGGAGGAAGGGCACTGGGTTAGGGACTGCCCAAAAAAGAGTCCGATGAAGAGCTCACTGCCGACACCATCATCGCCGACTTCGTCTGTTTCTTCAGTGGTCGATCCCCGGGGTTTACCAATGATTCTGTGCCCATGCGGTGGAGGAACTTGTGTCGTTCGTGTCTCTAAGACTTCCAGCAATCCTGGTCGCAAGTTCTACGGTTGCCCGCTCTATCCTGTCAGTCACTAATTCGTACATACAGATACAGTTGTCTTCTAATTGCAGGACTTGAAGCTAAAACCTTTGTTCAGTTGATTTTGATTTTTTGCAAATTTGTTGTAGGTCAAGCATTGTAAATTCTTTAAGTGGTGTGACGATATAAAGAGTTCTGATGAGCTCATATACGCTCCTACGTGCCGTTGTGAAGCTGGAACCTGCACCATTTTTGAGGAAACCAACGGGCCGAATGCCGGGTGCAAGTTCTTTGTTTGCCCAATTAAGAAGGTATATATGTACATAACTGTAATGCCCTCTGTATTGTTTCTCCCTTAACAAAAAGGTTACTCTTTGTTCAAGTGCTTCTATATGAATTTTCAAACAAGGATTGAAAAACCAATCTGTCCGTTGTGCTGTTTGCTCAACATAATAATTATTATGATTATTATTTTTTAAATAAATTGAACGCCAAATAAAATTATTTTAATTAATTGTTTAGTTTTACTGTGCTCTTAAACTATTATTTCCCCAATTTATTTCTCTTAAAATGTAAAAAATAATGGTAGTGGTTGTGAATGGAGGGGGGGGTGGGGGAGGGGAGAGAGAGAGAGAGATAAAATGGGTTAGAAAAGTGAACGTTACTATGATTATTACTCTGTTTAAGTGTATACTTTGCATCTCAGTTTTGTTCATTTTTTTAATCCTCTCTACGCTCAAATGGAGAAGAGTAAACGATCACAACGTCTGATGCGGATGCCTAAGATAGTTATCCGTCGGTTTTCTTTTTACTTCTTCCCCTTGTGCGGAAATGAGCTTTTATACCTTTTTTAAAGATGTTGGCTGGGCAACTTAAATGGACAAGAAAAAAAAAAAAAAAGGAAGAATTGTATTCCAACCTCTGTCCCCTGTATTTTAGTTTTGTTATGAATTAACACTCCTCGCTTTGTAAAGTTTTTGCAGAAAGCAAGTCTAATTTAGTATCACGGTTAGAGGGGTAAGAAAAAGTGAAAAATTACCGGAGTAAAGGTTAGCAATTACGTCTATAACATTTATTCTATTAATTTTTAATCTCATACCTAACACACTCCTAATATGTCCTGTTATGGTATGTTGTTTTTGCATTGACTTTCATCTTGATCATGGTATCCTTTAGCACATCAATTAGAAATGGAAGCATCCCTTTGCTAACGTCTGTCCTTTGGTGTTCCCCAAAATTGGGATGTTTGTGATCGGTATGCTTTGCATCTTATGAACTTTACAACCCCAAATTTTGTCTGTTAGTTTTTCTGAAACTTCACCTGTTTCTAGGCATTTTTAAATACTGGCCAATAGTTCTTTAAGAGCTCGTGCACATGCATCCACAGGGACAGGGTGCTTGTGCTTTCATGCAATTATTGGATGCTACTAACAATCACTTGGAAGAAAGTACGAGTTCTCCTCAGTCTCCACTGACCAACTGTCATGACACTAGCTCGTCTAACAGTGACTTGGTTGAGGAAAGGGATCTCAGCCATGGAGGGTTGGAGATTGAGTCATCTGTGGAATTCCCTCGAAACCTTGTGACAAGTCCTGAGTTGTCAAGGAAATACAAAGGGCCCCTGTTCAATTTCCAGGGAGAAGAAGCAATATTGGATGAACCTTTGCGAAAGCATTACAAGCGCTTGCGGCATGGAAGTCTAAAAGTTAATGGTTTTATCCTTGAATCCACTAGTTATTGCCAGGACATGGCCCAGTCAAAGTCATGGGATCCAACGATGGAGAAAGCACTCCAAACTTCTGTTCTAATGTCTGAGGCTATGACTTTTCAGACACAAATGAGTCAGATTTCTTGTTCCAGAGCTTCTTCATCAGAAGGTATGTCATGATTTTGTTTTATTGTTTCGTCTCTTAATATTGTTATATATTTTAATTTTGTTATATATTTTTGTTTGATTCTTCACTTGTGTACAAGCACCAAAAAAAGATACTTCACTGCTACAATTGCATTTCACATGTGTTTACCAGGTTCTTATATGATTTCTTTGCATGCAGTTTCTTCAATTTCTTCCTACTATAATTCTGCTGCATTCCCTGCAACCAGAGTGCCATTGACACAAAATTTTTTGGAGAGACCTGTGCTCTATCAAATTTTAGGCATTGATGTGGGGGCTTGGTTTGGCTGCCTTTTGTTTCCCCCCTCTCGGTGCCCAACGATTCCTGCGCCGAAGCCTTTCTTTTGTTGTAAGTATGAATGTATACTTAGGTTA
Organism: Pouteria glomerata; assembly: GCA_035590655.1. Classification (NCBI taxonomy): domain Eukaryota; kingdom Viridiplantae; phylum Streptophyta; class Magnoliopsida; order Ericales; family Sapotaceae; genus Pouteria; species Pouteria glomerata. Next base: position 2,158,333 of record JAVXUM010000003.1, read on the forward strand.
GCTTTTTCCTTACATCTAGTTACTGTGTTACAAATTTTATTTTGCTTTGCCTTTCACAGGTGTTTTTCCTTCCTTTGATCCAATTTCTGTTATTCGAGATGTCGACATATGTGATGCTGAAGCGTCAACCATTGTACTGCACAGTCCATCATCAACTGAATCGAACAAGCTATCCCATCTTGCTTCTATTCAGCCTTTGGGTGCTCTTTGCACGGAGCCATTAGCTCTCAAGCAACCTTTCAACATTTTACAAGGAAAAATCATGGAACGGTCAATCTTAAAGGTATTTGAGCAGGCAGCAGTTCAGCTTCAGAATGAGCTTCTCAGTCTTCTAGCGTCAATGGATTTTCATGATCATAATTCTATGGTCCAGAAGGCCTATTCTGTTTTTGATGCTTTAGAGCGCTTATCTGTTGATTATCAACCTTTTAAAGAGCAAGTGATGGAATTTGTTAGTCATGCATCGTCACTGACCGAAGTCGAATCATCTTTTTGCAATGACCGCTTTTCAGAAGATCTTGTGGACTGGTACAATCACAAAAAGTCGCAGTTGGAAGATATTTCTCTCCGCCATGCCGAGACTACTACTGCTTTAAAAGCTTCAAATGAGCACATCAAATCTCTTGAAATAGAAGGCTCTCGTCTCAAGGAGATGCTTTTCCATATAGAGGCAAAATTATCGTATTGTGAGGCTGAGAAACTAAAAATTGGTACTCGGCTGGATCATATCACAGAAGACATGTTGGAGTCCGAAGTAAGTCTTCAGGTTGCATATGAGGAGGTTGAAGAGGCTCTGAAACTTCGTCGACAGAGGGAGGCAGAATGGAATGTTGCAAAAGCATCCTTTGAGAAGGCCAGATCCAAACTTCAACAGAGGCTGTAATTTAATATTTCTTGACCCAAATTTACACTACTTTTGTGGCATTAGATGCTGATACATTGTAAATTAAGAAGTTGTACTCCCATCTTCCCCCCTCTTTCCTCTTCCAAAATATTGCTTTGGGTTTATAAATTAAAAACTTGTATCCTTCTATATTGGTTTATGGCATTGAACTTGGTTATGAAAGCTCTTTAGTTTCTACATAAAGCTGAAGGCAACCTTTGTAGAGGGGTTGATGCAAACGGATTATAATTCAAAATATGAATCTATTAGATAGGGTTACACTTGCATATTTTTCACCTAAGTAATATGGGATGAAGGTATGAGCAATCATTTTCTATTAGAGAACTGTCTGCATTATTACTTTTCCTCTTACTAACATATGTCTTGTGTGATTTTATATATTTCTCAGTCGAGTATGTTCTGATATTAAATTGATGTAAATGAATTACAACTTGAAAGATTATTTTAAGATTGAGGTTATTTCATAATCTCTCATTTAAGTAATGTGAGACAAATATATGAGTAGTCATTTTTATTACAGGACTATCTGTATTGTGAGTTTAACCATGTAGCTTTTATTTTATTTTATTTTTTTCCTGATGATTTTGATTCACCTCTAGTTGTGGGGTTGGTGGATGAGTATGCTCAAGAATGGTGTTTTTAGTGTTTAAATTTTATAATTATCATATTAATTTTATTTTTATATATCTCTACTACTTAAATTTTATAGATAAATTAATATTCAAGCATCCCGATTGCACTCCCGTCAACTAACATAAAATAGTTACAATTTAACTGCATTACACGTCACTTTTTTTTTTTTTCCAGCTCCAATAAGTGACTTCTAGGATGCAGAAGGTGCGAAAACAGCGGGGGAGGTTTTGTTCTTTTAGTATTGATTGGCCCAGTGTATTGGACTTTTGCATCTATTAAGCTGTTCTGTTGACTAAAACAATCTAGATGTTACAGCATCGGGTAAGTGCATATGCTATAGTTTTGCCGAAGACCACAAAGGTATCACTTCTTCTACTTCAAAGATTTTAAGTGCAGTGCTTGCTCAAGAAAGGTTGTAACAAGAAGCCGACCGGAATAACATGTCAAGGAATCATGGTGTTACCACGATATCGCAATGGTGAATTTTCCCACGTTCGATACAACAATTGTGGTAATTTCATACCATTCTGTACAGTGTATCAATGTACTTATGTATGTTATTTAAATGTCGTATTTTAATACTTTTTTAAATGGTGAAGTAGAATAAATGAAACAGAGTAAATCAAGTTTATTAATATTCAATTAACAGATTGAAATTAACAACAATCAAAGCAGAACAAACTAGATTTACTAATCTTTAAACGAGTGGAATTGTAGGATCGATTTACACACACGCACATTATATATGAAAGAAAAACAGTAAAAGATCAACACACAGATTTACGTGATTCTCCAAAATCTAGATACGTCCACGAGAGCGAAAGTCGAGAGTTCTTTTCTTATTGATCATAGGGTTACATAGAGAATATTTATAACCATCTCTATTCCTAACCCTAATAGAATTACATGGTTTAATTCCCAAGATGCCCTTAATTACACTGTACCGTACCTCCTTCCTAACACTTAGTTTCTCTCCGTATGAGCCACAAGTCCCGACATGAATAAATTAAGTTTATTAGTTTTCAATAGGTGGACCGAAATCAAGAAAAAATTGAAGTAGAACAAATTGAATTTATTAATCTCAATATTAGAGTCGACTAAGTGGTATGCTGCACAAGTAAACAGAAAAATAGAGAAAAAAAAATTAAGTTAGAATTATTCTAAAAAAATAAAACATAAAATGCCCAAATGTTGAGTGTTGATGTCATTTTCTTCTTGTTATGGAACCCCTTTTGTATGATAATTAGAGACAATTACTTTGACTATACTGCTCCTTGGTCCTGCCCTTCATTCCCGCTCCTTTGTTCCTAGGTGTCGACAACTGATTTTAGCATAGTATACATTGCCTTCGGCTTTATATGGAATTTTTTTTTTTTTTGTTTTTAGCTTATTTTCAACTCATATAACATTTTTCAACAAAATTTAATTTTTTTGATAGTTTTTAAGCGTGTTATACAAGTTCATAAAAACAAATTACAAAAGAAATTAAAAAATTCATGTCGAATTTAAAAAAATAATTTTTTTATTTTTAAGTTATTATCGTTTTATATAAATATTTTTCATCAAAATTTAGTTTTCCTTTTGGCACCGAAACCAACCCTCATTCATCTCATTCTTTCTCCAGCTGAGGGGATTTTTATTTTTTATTCATAAATTTGTTTAACCTAGTTTTCTTCCTGGTTAATGTTTATGACTTTCGATTCTTTTGCATTTCTCTTGTTTTCCTGCAGGCAATGGATAAGAGTAATTTCAAGATCACCATATGGTGATGAGATTGAGGGTGCACATTCAGGGCATTAAACAGTAGCTCAGCTTATCAGCCAGCAATTATCGCATGAAACCTTAGTTGTGAGTAAAGAACCACCAAATCCTGTACATAATGAAAATGCAGAGCTACAAAAGCTCCATGTCAGAGTACCCTGTAATTAAAAAGCAATTATTATTAGCGGACTTTCTACCTGTAATTAAAAGCCAGCATGCTTGCAGGTAATCACATTGTCTATGCGGAAATAGATTTCCAAGTTAATATTATGTATGTATATACATAAATATACCACGATAATATTTGTGCAGTTCTATAATTCACCAGGAAGGATGTGAAAATTCGTAAACCTACAAAAGAATGACCTTACCTCAATATCACTCGAGTGTGCCACAAAGAGAACACATGCAGTGACCTTTGTACAAAGTGTTCAATGCCATGAGTCGATAGAGAAATCCATGTTTTTGGGAATTCAGCTGCTTCAGTTTCTCAGGGACGTGCTTCTTATGCCGAATTCTGCCTAAATTTCGTATCTCAGCATCAAACTGCCGAATGCCTTGAAATCTGCCAATACCAATGGAGAGCTTCTTAACAGCTACAATGAAACCTGGGACCAATTCCGCATTGTAGATTGACCCAAATCCTCTGTACCAATCAGGTTCAGGATACTGAAATTCCCAGTTGCCCTAACCACATTATCATAAGTTAATTCAGTTGGACCATTTGCAAAGGTAACCACAATTTTCCTTCTCATGCTAGTGATTCTTCTAAGCATTCTCCTCCCTAGAATTAGTACTACAAACTATCGCAACTAAGATGAAAAACACGAGAGATGCACGAGTGACCATTGCTATTACAAAGGACTTCTTCAGTTTACGTGGATTCCGCCACTGTTGGATTTCAAGGGGGGGACTGGAAGCCCGTTTGGTGGTGGCGCTGAGCCTGGGTCCTCGCAAGAACTTAGAAATGTATTCCCTTTAAAAAAAAATCACAATGATTTGCAATCTGCTGATAAGGTATATGACCTGAGAGGTTATTGAAAGAAAGATCCAGCTTAAGAAGATTGGAAAGGGCCGAAAAAGATGCAGGTATCTCCCAAAAAAACCTGTTGTGATCCAGCAGGATAACTTTAAGATTTGTGGCATTGACTACGCTTCCAGGGATGGATCCAGTGAGAGCATTTTGAGATAGATCCAGAAACACGAGAGAAGTTAATCGACCAAGGTCACAGCTAATTTCTTCAGTCAAATTGTTCTCACGCAGAGAAATCCATATCATACCCTTCAACTCTGCTAACTCATCAGGCAGGGATCCGGACAGCTAGTTGTTGCTAAGTCAAGACGTTGAAGCGTTTTCAAGCTGCCAATCTCAGGAGGAATTGACCCACAAATATTATTATTGGCTGCTTCAAAATCAGTTAGCTGTGAGCAATGAAGGAATAAATCAGGGTTCAAAGAACCATAGACCTGGTTAGCACTCAAATTGACTGAAAAGCTCTGCAAATCATTGCAGTCTGAAAACAGCTTATCTGGAAGAGACCCCGTTGAACTTATTATTGTTCACAAACAATTTATACGGGGGTTGTTAGCGACGATGAACCCATTCCCAAAAGAGAATGAAGGCAAAGCACCATGGAGGTGGTTCCAACTGAAATCATGGATTACTAATACATGTTCATCCACGCTGGATCCAAAGACAGTGTTTGTCTGAGAACCTCAAAGAGAGGGAATGTTTGTGTAGGCACTCTGAACATCTTCCTCATTTAAGAAGTCAGGATCTTGCCCATAAGAAATCATGATGCTAATATCATCACAACTGGTGTTCCAAAATCTTGGAAGAGAACCAGACAATGAATTTCGACTTATATTGAAATACACCATACATGGAACTGGCAGCAGCCAAGGAAAGTATCCTTGCAAACCATTTGAGCTCAAATCCAGGAAAGTAAGTTTTTTGCACATTGACATATTCTGCGGTAGGACCCCGGTGAAGTAATTCTGTCCCAGATTGAGCACTCTAAGCCTCAGGGAGCTCAAATTGCTCCACTCACCGGGTAACCGTCCACCAAGATTTGCTTTCGGTGCCCAAAATATCTGAAGATTGGGAAGCAACAAAACGTCATAAGCAACAAAACGTCTGTTATTGTGCTTTGGCCGGATCGAAAAATCAATCAAACTGGTCAACACAATAACAGAAAACTTCCTGCAGTTTGCTAGTTTTCTCGGAATCCTGTCGACGAGACTGTTTCTAGAAATGTCTAGGATCCGAAGTTGTGCAATTTGGCCCATCTCCAGGGGAATCCGACCTTCGAATATGTTCCCATCGAGCAAAAGAGTCCTCAAGTTGGGGCATTTACCGTTATGAGCAGGGATGTTTCGGACCAAATAGTTATTGGAATGCTTCAAATGGTTCAGAAACTCAGTCAAGGACTTTAATTAAACTGGAGAGTTGATTAGTGGACAAATCAACAACGGTGAGTAGGCCGAAATCAACCAAACCATCTGGAATGGGACCTGAAAGTGTATTATGGGACAAATTAAGGAGGCGGAGGGACGAGAGATATGTTATGGGATGAGGAATGTGGCCGGAGGAATTATTCCCTTGGAGCTCGAGCGTCTGCAGAGGCCGTATTAGTCCGAGAGCCGCGGGAGTCTGTTCGAAGAATAGGTTGCGAGGGACGGAGAGAGTACGAGGTTTGCGATGGAAGGGGAGAGGAGTCCGACGATGCGGTACCGGAGATGTGGATAGCTATAACTTTTCCGGAGAGTGGGTGGCAGTGAACACCTTTCCAGTGGCGGTGGTTGGTAAAAGGAGTCCAGTTGGCAAGAAGGTTGGAGGGGTCGTGAGATATACAGGTTTCGAAGTGGAGAAGAGACACTGCATCTTGGGAGAGGGAAGCGGTTACTGCTGCTGCTGGCTGGGAGAAGGTGAGGAGGAGGCCAAAGGAAAGAATAATAAGGAAACCTCCGTTGTTGCTTGAACAAGTTGCAGAGGAAGAGAGAGAGGTGGCTTTTGAGGAAGGTTCCGGTTATTAGTTTGGCTCCTCCGATATTTGGAGCGCCATTAAATTAATAATAAAGGAAGGCCGCCGCCGGCGGGGGGAGTCCAATCTGAAACGGAAACACAAATAAAGAGTCAGGAACCGAATGGTTATGTAGCCAACCTAGTAGCCGATCCCACCCATTGGGAAAAACTTGTTTTGATTTGGTTTATGAGGCCAACAACAGTAGTTTTTTTTTTTTTTTTTTCTATTCATATTTCATACTCTTTGATATTAATAAATATATAATGTTCTAGTTTTAATTGTTTGAGACTTTTTTTTTCCATATATCTATGCTACGCCACGTTATCCCGATGACCAAAAACCACCTCTATAAAAAAATTTTTGCAATACGTTATTTGTCCTTTTTGGGGATTTTTATATAAATATATATCTTAATTATATAATTTCTCACAATCGACTGACGAGAAACATTTAACTAAAGTAAGTTTGTTGTCGCAGGAAAAATTGATGACATGCATGTCATCCTTCTAATTAATGATACTAGACCAACAAAACAGAAGAGTGCCATCTAGCCAACCGATGACACCCTATATACTGTTCCTCCACAATTTCTTCTCATGAACCAAAACGGGTGTCATCAATCGTTCTACGACCAACCCATATTGATGCAAAGCTGCAGACAATATCAATGAAATTGGAGCTTATTGATGCAATGAAAGGACATAGACCATTCGTTCTTGCTCTAAAGGTTTCCCAGCAAAACACCTATCACTGATTTGTTTGATTGCAGCATCAGTACCCCGCCACTTTCCATGAAAGTGCCAAAAGTGCCAGAGCCCAATTCTTGAAGCTCCTCAAGGTCACCGTTCTTTATAATCTACCAAATGAAAAAAAAGGGGTTAAATTTTTAGCAAATGGGTACAACTTACAGAAAGGGGAACATACTAATCTTCAACCTGTAAGTGACCAATTCCATCAGACACAGGAAACCCAACATTTGTTTTTTCTGGTAGTTTGGTCTTGATATCCTGAATATGAACAAAACTGGACAATTAAGTGCAACTAGAAATGCATTATACAAATGGAACTGAAAGTCATACTGAACAAAACAGATGGCCATGGGAGGGAAAGATAAATAACTTAAGGACCTCAAATTTAGCACTGTGTATTCCAACATCAGTATTTTGAACTTTGATGTCTTGATTGGCTTCAAAAAGAGTCTCATCTCTCTCATGCATGGTTATGTCAGGAGTAGAAGACATAGATGATTGAAGAACAGAGGCAGCTATGCCCTCAGCAACAGCCTGAAGTTCTTGCTTGATCAGTTCCTCTGCTGAACCTTCAACAGTGAAGAAGAAACAATAACCGGTTACTCCAAAAACATAATGAAAGAAGAATAAGGGAACACAAATAAGCAGAATAGAAACTATAAACCTTGGGTGGTCTGAGAATGCTCTGAGCCAAAATCCATGCCCATATTGCCAGCTGGTAGGTAAACTTTATCTTCCAACCGCCCTTCTGCAGTTAATTCCCCACTGTTTCCAAAATGATTTCCACCAAAAGGAGCCCTCATGCCAAAACCTTCCTTTCTTATTGCAATTTTGCTAGGTCTCGGTGGAGGAAAATGCGCACCTTGCCGCAAATTCCAAGGGTCTTGGTTGCTGAAAAGTGAGTTTGAGGTATCTTGTATACCTAGAACCCTGCTAGATGGAGAGAGAGAAGATGGTGTATTCCCATTAGAAGCTACATTATCATCACCGCTGGGAAGCGCCATAGGCTGGAATTGTGAATTGTTATCTGGCCATTCACCAAAAGGTGGAATTCTGTCAGTTACATGGGCTGAATCAACACAAGAAAATGCATGTTTACCGTAAGAATCATCAACGAGAACCAAATGAGTAACCCCAATATTCGATTGTTGGCATGATGTAGGATTACCAAAAAGAGATGGTTGTGCCACTTCGTAGGATTCCATTGGTCGAAAATTATGCAAGAAAAAACCATCATTTGAGGAAGCAATCATTTCATTTGGTTTGACGAGATTTGAGTCCAGCAACGTTGCTGGTTTGCTAAAGGTGCTCTCCAAATACGACTCCTTGCCAGAAATCTTCTGTTGTTGGTTTTCTAAAATGTCTTCATTTCTAGCATTGTCCATGGGCAACTTACTCTGCTCATTACTGACAAGAACATCAGGGTGGAATATTCGTAGATTTTCCATCCATCCATCTATTTGTCTTAGATGGTCATATGGCTCCACAGTATCTTTAGGAGAAATGCTAGGAAGTTTAACAGAATAGTCTTTTGGAGATTCACGAACCAGCTTGTCAGGCTTTTGGAAAGAAATACTTCCATCAGGATGGACAACACTGTTAAGTGGTTTATTTATCAAGTTCTCTTGTTTAACCTGGTATTGCGTTGGCATTGCAATTTGCTGGACAGCATTCTCCTGGGACCGCCGAGGAAGGTTACCCACAACTACACCATATGTGGATTGTACATCAGCTGCCAATCCTCCCACACCTTGGGGACATGATGATTTGGGATGATCAGGATTGTCCTTTTTTTGTAAAATTATTCTATCATTTTCATACCATCTATCAAGATTCTGTGAGGTCCCAGCTGCCTCTGATTGAGGTTTCCCAGCTTCACAATCAATTTGACCCAAAATCCTTTGTTGAGATCCAGCTCCTTGTTTGATTATATCTTCCCCCTGAGCTCCACTTACGACAACCCTGTTCATTGGCGGGGCTCTCATTTTGTCCTCCAATTGGAGACTATGATACACAGAGTTTGAATCAGACACATTGTTTGTAGGGCTCTCCCTTTGGTCTTGTACCACGACATCAGAATGGGAATGAGGCAAGTCTTTCTCACACATATAACAGTCCTTGAACCTTGGGATTTTCTCAGAAAACATTACCTGTTGATGAGCTATCCATCCCTCAGGAAAAACTACTTGTTCCGGCTGTTGAACCTGGTGCCATCCATAACCTCCTCCAGCCACAGTAGGTGGGACCTGGGTTTGATATGTGTTGTAGCTTTGGTCACCAGGAAGCTGGACAATCCTTGCCCTAAATGCGGCTTCACCAGGATGACACCCCAACTGAGTTTGATGAGGTTGCGCTAATGGCATAACCACATTATGTTTTGGAGTCATTGTCATATGCACTGCAGGGACAAAATGATGAGAGGAAACACTAGAAGCATTATCATGGAACTGCGGATGGGTGAATACAGGCCCAACAGTCCCCAACAGCTGAGCTGGGAAACCCATCTGGGAAGGAACCTGTACATAATCTATACGGTTCAACATTTCCTGGTGAGGATCCGCATAAGCCTGCAAGCAGGGTGCAGGAGGCTGAAGGTTAACTCCAGGTTCTTGCAATTCAACACCAATTTGCTGCTGCTGTAGAGTAACAGGTGCTGGTCTCTCAAGCTCATGCTCAAGCTGAGATGACACAATTTGAGGACCAGACAGAACCACCGGAATACCCAGTGGGGCGGTAGAAGCTTCAGGATAAAAAGGAGGGCTAGGATCCATATGCACCGATCTGGAAGCGGGCTCCTGACTAGTAGCAGAATTGGCTCTAGGTGATAGCATACCAGTAGATGGGGCCCCAGTAACATCCCCTTGACCATGGCATGAGCTATCAATAGGCTCAGTCCCACTAAAATCTGAATTTTGTGTGGAAGCCATACTTGCAATGCTCTCTTTCCTTGCAATACTACCACCAACTCCATCCACAATCCCATTCACTGCCTCAAAATATCTCTGCCCACTATCTTGCAATCCACCCAAATGCAGCATTCCGGAAGATTCAAACTCCGAAGGTGAAAAAAGAAACACCCTTAACTTAGCTGACCCATCCAAAGAACTTTCAACCAACTTTTGACACTCATCCATCATATTCTCAAGATCATCAGGGCAAGAAACTGATACAAGTGCATCGAGATCCTCATCAGGCAACTGGTATTTTATAACCACATTTTGCCCACACATATCAACCATCTTCTGAACTAATTCATTGAAGCTAACATCTCTCCTAACACTAATAATTCGAGTCTGTCCTCCAACATATCTTAACATCCCATCGCTTGGCCTTGGAATAATCTTCCCCCCAAAACTACAGAGAAACTTAATTTTCTTCCCTGAAACAGAATCCTCTCCTCCCTCATCACTAACTTGATCAGAGGCATTGCCACCAGTCCGTTTGCCTAAATTGGGTTTAAGACAATGCCCAGTCGTTGAATTAACACCAGGAGCAGCAGCGTCAGCAGCAACTGCTGTGGGCATCCGAGGGCACAAACCAGCCGGCCCTGGTGCCATGGAACTGCATGCTGCCCTTACAAACCCAGCATCAGACATTGTTGGAGGGTAGCAAACAGGTATTGCCCCAGGGTTAACAACATCACGTGGCGGGTTCACATAAAACCCCTCAATGTTCCTCCCAGATGTCATAAACGGCACAATGGGAGTTTCTTCAGGCATTGTCGGAGCAATATTCAGTGGGCGTAGATCTTGGGGCACGGAGTTCTGATCAAAAGCCATATCTAATGTACTGATTTACAAACTACCTAGTACAAATCAACCTAACCAAGAAATTTAGGGCTTCTGTATCTAAGGTTTATCCACATTCAGCTCAGAAGTAGTAGTTTTGATTCTTTTGTACATCCAATGAACCCTAACCGAATTGAACTGAAACACATATACAATAGCAATTCCCAAACTAATCAAACAACACACGGAGTAAACGGAGGACAATTACCAGATCCAAAAGGTGCCTCTGAAAGAGAAAAATGGACAGAGAAGAGGAGGTTGAAGACGGAGACTCGAAGACGGAATCGAGTCGGTTTAAATGGACAGCAGTCGCGAGTCGGTGGTTACTCCCGCCGCTCTCTCTTTCTACTCTTAATCTTTTCTCTTTCCATTCTCTTCTCTTCTCTATCTGTCCCTGATTGGTGTTTTATCAGTTTCGTCGTTAGATTTTCCCTGCAATTTGCTCGGGAAACAGTCAGCCTAGGATGAGGAGAGAGACTTTCTATTGTTGGAAGGGACTGAAACTTTGCTTTCTCAGGTTTTTAGGAAAATCAGAGCGAGAGAGAGAGAGAGAGAGAACTGGCGGAGGGGGAACGTGGAGAGGTTCATGCAATAAGCCAAGTGGCCTGGATTGAGTGGGCCTAATTCAATAAATAATTTATTTGACCCACAAATTCTGATTATTATGTCTTAATTTAATAAAATTGAAATAGTTAGATTTGGAAATCCACCGCCCCAAATTTTTAGTATTAACTGAACGAGTATAAAATTATCAGTATTAAATTTTATATCAAACGGCTTTTAAATTTTAAATGGAACTAGCTTTGTATCACTCAGCTTAACTTGTTAAGTACCCGTTTACTAATGTTTTTGTTTTTGATTTTTTTATATTTTAAAAAGTTTTACAAATTCGTAACAAAAATATGTTTATTAAATTTATTTATATTTTTTTATTTTAAAAAAACTTAAATAAAAAAATATAAACAGAAAAAATAGGATTTCATTTTTTTTATTGCAAATATTTTATTAATTTTAAAATTTTATCTATTTTTGTTATATCATATTAAAATATATTATTTCAATAAATAATATAATTATATTCAGGTAATTAAATTAATTATATAAATTAATATGCAATATATACTATTATATTATTTTTAATACATGATAAAACTAAATTAATTAATTAAATTTAATTTAGTAATTAATTTTATTTAATATAACAATAAATTTAATTTAATTTAACAATTCATTATTATGAAATTAATTGAAATAAATATCATAATTAATTTAAATTCTATAAAATAATTATTCATTAATAAATAATTAAATTAGATCAATTATTAAATAAATTAAATATATATTATTAAATTATTTTTTATAAATAACAAAATGAAATTAAATAATTTAATTTAGTTTAATAATCAATTTAATTTAATAATTAAATATTATTAAATTGTTTTAAATAAATATCATAATTAAATTAAATTATTTATAGTTAACTTAATTTATATAAAATACATTTTATTAAATTATTTTAATAAGTAGTTAAATTAATTAATTTAAAATGAAGTAATTGAATTAAAGTATTAATCTCATTTAATTATTTATTTATAATGACC
>JAVXUM010000003.1:2178254-2190200 GCA_035590655.1 Pouteria glomerata
TGATTCTTTTATTTTCCATTATTTTTTTTTTTTTTTTTTTTTGTTTGTTCATTTGGATGACCTAAAAAGGTGGCTGCCAAGCGTCACAACTGGGGTTCCTTCCCCCATGATGGTTGTCAAACTCATCTCCTTCTCAAGTATCCGATCCAATTCCATTACAACAAGGTTCATGGCTGATCGTCTCTCACTAGATGGGTCCACACAACGCACAATCAAATGAAGGAACTCTTCCATGCCTTCTGCTGTGAAGCTATTTCCCAGTCTTCGATCAATGATAGCAGATATCTTCCCAGCCTCCTGATAATTTTGCACCTTCAATTCAAACGAGACAAAAACAACAATAAGATAACACCCTCTACTACTGGAATCATACGCGTCACACAATCACAATAACATATTGCTATGTTCATAGAATGTAACAAAATATGATGCATTTCTTTAAAAAACAAAAGTTTTTATATTATAAACAACACAATTATGCATGATGAATCACTGAAACCTCCATCCTTCTGCTGTACTATAAATGTGTACCACTAGTGTGAGGTTTATAAACAATTTAGTTTTTTTTTTTTTCTTTCCTTTCATTGTCGATGAAAATCAATTTTGTTGTGAGGTTTATAACCCCAAAAGCCAACTATACAAAGTGGATAAATTTAACTTACCTCCCCACCAAAATGCAAGCAACACCTTGGATCCTTTATAAATACTCAAATGTACACCAATATATGATAAAATCATATCCCAAAGATCTCTCGTCCAAGAACAATGAAAGAACACATAATTAATGGACTCCCCTCAGCTTTCCAAAGGCAACACCCACTAACCAAAATGTGTAGTCTCAAAATCTAATTATCAATAGTAAGAATTCTCCCCTAAATTACACCATGCAATAGAAAGCAATCATGGTTGATACTCCAAGACTTCACATATTCTTCCAGGGAAATTCGACCTCCCTTTGACCAATTAACATTTTATACCAAGAAATTACCAGATTTCAACAGAGTTTATTCCACTTCATCCTCTCCCTCACTCATCTTAGAAGCACAAATCATTTGCGTAAAATCTTCAAGCCTCTCCATTTCCCAATCAAACAAATTTCTACATAAATTAAAATTCCAAACCACATTCCCGTCAATCCTAGAAAAAATATCAGCCATAAAAGCGTTCTTATGAACAGCCAGTTCAAAAATGTCAAAAAAAAAAAAAGTAATCATGTAATCTTCTTCCAAATGCCCACAGATGAGTCTAGAATTTAACCCTATCCCCACACCCCACCTGCATAACAAGATGAACCATGGAACTGTTAACTTCGGACTCCTTTCTACAAACTTGAACCATGAGAACCACTCCTATTAGAAGATACCTACGCACCCCAATCTACTCCAAATTTGGATGAAATTACCTTCCACCATAATCTCTCTCTCTCTCTCTCCCTCCCTCCCCCGGCATACCTTCATAGCCGCTTACCCTGCAAACTCATTAAACATCTTCAAACTCCTATACCAACTCCACCATCCCTAATAGGTAAATAAATTGAGTTCCAATCAATCAACTGATATTTGAAAGTACTCCCTACTTCTCCCAATAAGAAATCCCTTTGCAGCTTCTGCAGTCAATTAGCCACAGATAAAGTAGTAAACAGTGACAAAATATGTTGGTACGCTAGGTGATAAACTCTTAATGTTGAAAAATGCACAAGCCCATAAATTGCATGTTTAAGAATACTTTTATAAGTATTATATCAGCACTGGAAAGGCATGGTATGTGAACTGTTTGATACCCATTCAATCAGGTTTTGATCAAACTCTGAAGGTAGCAAATCCATTGCTTCACGCCCACTCACTAACTCCAAAAGGAATATTCCAAAACTGTATACATCACTTTTCTCAGAAAATCGTCTGAACTCTCTGACCCTGTAAAAGGAAATAAAATAGAACGCATGACAAGAATAATATAACGTGTATACATTAAAAATGGATTTGCAAAGAGTAGTACTCTGGTGCAAGAAATATCTCATCCACTATTGTTAGAGAGGATGGGCCAGCAATGTCAACTCCTCCAAGGAAATTGCGAACTCCAGCGTCAGCAACCTTAGGAATGAAATTTTCATCTACAAGAACATTTGCTGTTTTGAAATCCTTATGTACCAAACGGGGACTTAAGGAGTGGAGATGAGCCAAACCTGCATAGTTAGAGAGAAGAATCTGGCAGCATAAATCAGGACATTGCTTTGTGACCTGTTAACACGCTGAAATTTCCTACTACTTGGAAGTCTTACTGATCTTGCAAAAGAATTTTGGGGGACCGAGATGGATATTGGGGTATTTTATCTATAGAGAAGGAAAACTAATACCAGCAAAGTCAAATGCTCACTGATTTTGCAGAGGATCACCTTTAGCAGCCCCAAGAGCTATCGAAAGCCTATGCTTGAATTCTAGCTTCTCCTGTGAAACCTGACCTGCACCTGCAAAGAGAAGGGAGAATGAACTCAAGCCACTTTGGTTCACCAATGCTCTACACTACTCTCTGCATGCAAAGGCAAAAATGGTAACTGGATAGAGCATTTACCATACAAGTGAATGGAAACACTTCCATTAGGTATATACTCATAAACAAGAATCTGTTGACCATTTTCCTGGCAGTAACCTAAAAGGGTTACGACATTTCGGTGATGAATAGATGAGAGATATCGTACCTGATAATAAATTAAATCTGAATATATCAAATTAAGGAATCGTCAGTTAAAAATAGAATAATAACTTGAAACATTGAAAAAAAGGATGGAAATAATTCTCATAGAAAATTGCATATATATTCTTCCTTCCTTCAGTTCCAGCAACTTTAAAGTGATCTCTCGGCTGCAAACTTAAAATAGAGATCTCTGTTTTGATCACATTGTTTCCATTTTTATTACGTTAACTTAGATAGCAACTTCCAAAAACATGAAGTCCATATGAAGAAACTAAATACTAAAGGAAAGAAAGCTACATAAATTAAAATCAAAAGAAAATTATTACAGATTCTATCAAATTTTGATGGCCAGCAACTTGTTCCAATTATTCCACAGTAAATCCAAAGTATCGGTTATCTGGTCTCCAAATCTTCATGAGTTAGAAAAAGAGCTAAGAGAGGAGAAGGTCAAGCTAGGATCCGTTATGACAATTCACCGTAGTAAAGTAAGAGAAATGTTTCATGCTAAGATCTAATGGATGTGGTCTTGCGACTCATTAGGCAGGGATGTGCAAAACAAAGTGAATTACGTCACTTCAAAAAGAAACCTTGAAAAAAGAAAGATGCACACAGAGCCAGTTGGAGGGGTTGGGCAGGATGGGCAGGATGGGAAGACGAGAAGAACAAACATATCAAATGGTAATATTAAACCCAAATCACAAACATATAAAATGCAAAACAAACCCTTGCACAAATCCCTTCAAAGAGCTGATTAGCATTTTAATCAATTAAATTTCACCATAGCAAAAGAAAGTGATCGTCACCTCGTCAATAAATTCCTGACTAGGAGCAGCTGTGCGCTTTTTTATTGCTACAAGCGTCCCATCATTTAGCAAACCTTTATATACGGCTCCAAATTTTCCTTCTCCAATTAAACTTTTATCGCTAAAATTTTTTGTAGCCAATGACAATTCTTCCATCTCAAAACGCCTGGCATCTCGCAAGGTGAACTCAACCCCCCGAGCTCTTCCTGCAGGAGGAAAACAGAATTATTCATGGACCCACATGCATATATATTTAGATTTTAGACGTTCTGAAATCTTAAATAGACATGATAACAAGTTACCTTGATCAGATGGCTCAGAAGAACCTGTCTCAGAAGTTCTTGAAACACTTCTATTACGAAATAGGCACCATATAACTATAATCACAATCCCCATCAATGCCACGCCTCCTGCAGCACCTCCCAGTATTGCTGCAAGAGTCGTTGACATTTGGTTTGGGAGCCACTTCAGCTGCAGAGTTAAGTAGTATTTGGATATGAATTATTACACATGGAACCTGAAAGGAGGGATACGTCTGCAGAAGAATAGCAAGAACGGGTTCAATTTGGAGAAAGAAAGGGGGCATAAAACAGCAAGCAACAACTAATTTCTTTTTCTTTGGTAAACTAAACAGCATATGACAAATCATATTGAGAATGCATTATCAATTCATCAAAACACAACAAAATCAAATTTTCTAGCAAGTGATAAGCAGTAGTGTGGATAGAAACTTAATTCCTCCAATCTGTTTAATGCTAAAAGTGTAAATTTGTCGGCAGCAATAAGCAAAATTGTCGGATTTAACATTAAAGCTCAATCTGTATAGAGAAGGAAAGCTGCAACGAACAAGCATTTATTTATCTTCATTGCTATATTGCATTTAAAAAATAAATAAATAATGAAAGATAGTCTATACCACAGGAGCAGAATGCAAATATCGAAGCACTGGCAATAAGCTTATATGACCAATGGCAAGCAACTAAAGACACAAAAAATGAAAGGAATTCTCTATTGATTTAAAATTTCTAACTCCTATTTTTGGAAAAAAAAAAATAATTTTTGGGGACTCAAGAACTGTTGCCCAAATCAAGCAGAGCATTTCATGTGGAAGCAACATGTAGATGGCATAAGATAACCCAAATGTAATCTAAAAGGTTAAAACATAGCACTTTGAAGATTCTGAAAGTGACAATCTGAGTATCATCCACAGCAGAGCAGATACGCATTTGAGGTTTCTGATAGTATTACCTTGAACACATTATTTAAAGTTATATCAGACATGCACAGAAAAGAGTGCTGAATCCTCAAACCTGTACTGGGTGGAAAGATCACTAAGAACCAAAGCCTCATTTGCCAATGACAATTTGAATAGAAAAAGGTCAGATCAAGATTCAAAGATGCATTCCGGCACTGAAATGAAAATCCTCAAACTGTGAACAAATGAAAGAAAGATACTGACTTTCGTCAGGTCCAGCCGGAAAGGAAAGGAAAGAAAGAAAACCCACAACCCAACCGATCGGGACCTAATAGGGAAATTTAACAAAAATAGGCAATTCAATAGCGAACCTACGTATAAAGATACGAAGTTGCGGATATGCGATGGGTGTTACTTTACTCCTCCTCCAAGTAGTCAATCAATGAAGCCCTCTTATCTTGGGTCGTTAGCTCGCTGGCTGTGTATAGTTTAATTTGAGATTGAAATTGAAATGCCTCACTCACAGTAGCATCAGTATCATAATGATCATTGTTCGTCCTTGAATACAGACAAGACAAAATGCCCACAGACAGAAAGCGACCTCGCCGACACGCGATCAGGGTTTTATTAATCCATCGAATCAAATCACTCAGAAATTCAAAACCAATTCTCAATTGAAATCAAACCCTCTTTTTTTTTTTTAATTTATTTTTGTATCCTTTATAAGAAAGAAAGAAAGGTGAAAAATCAGGAGTTGAATTAATAAGTAATCAGGCAGGTGTTTGATGTTTGGGAGAGCGAGGAAGCAACGAAGGAGTTCTGTAACAAGATAGTAGAAATTCGATGGAGGACGAGAGAGAGAGAGAGAGAGAGAGATGGGTTGAGTTGGGTGGTTTTGTTTGGTGTAAAGCAGTATAAGGGGGAAGGTGTTTGGGGTTGTCTGCTACTGCAACTTGGAGGGTTCCATGACATTACAATTACATGCTGTTTCTGCGTCTTGTACAAAGCATCTTGGTGGTTTTGTTATATATACACATTCATACTACACCCCACACACACACACATTATTATTATTCACATCTTATTATTATTATTATTATTATTATTATATATTATACATACATACAGAGACGGAGAGAGACAGAGAGAGAACAGCGCACCACTAGTCCATGACCATTCCAGCTAGGCTATACTGGTATTCGACACCCAATATTTATATTATTAGTACATGGAAAATTGTAAAATAAATAGGTAATTGATAACATATTGATAAGTTTCGTACATTTGCACCCGAATTCATTTTTTTTTTTTTTTTTTTTGATGTATTATATAAATATAGAGGACAGGGGGGAGTGATATGTAAAGGGGGAGATTCATTCAAAGTTGTGGGGTTGCCATCCCCCACCTGCCAGCTATGTTGACATTACTCCTACTATTGCTCATCAAATACTAATATTCCGATAACACAGCCAACAAGAATATGTCATTTACATATACATATATATATATATATTAAACCACCACAAAAAAAAAAAAAAAAAAAAGGTACATGCAACGGTTACCCAGTCCACAATTTTTCACTTTGTTTATGCCAAAACTCCAAAGGAGGAATCTACGTTTGTTTCCTTTAATAAATTTTTTTTAAAAAAAATATATTTAAAATTTTGATTTTATTTTTATTTTTATTTCACTAATTCTTAATTAATTAACAGAATTTTCCATCAAATTTTTTTCTTCTGAAATTTTACTTTTTATAATAAAGAGTGGAACATAGACATGTACTGATATAGGTCTCCAAATGACTTCTCCATCTCTCTTTATTTATTAAAAAATAAACAAAAAACAACTAATTTAATAGAAGCTTTTAAGTAATCCATTCATTCATATTATTAAAAAAAAAACAAATGGGTATGGGCAAGGCAGAGCAAAGCTGCTGCTGCTGGTGGACTTGACTCACTCGGTGTTGATAACCACTTCAAAAGGTATTTAATTACAACTCCACCTGATTAATGATTGCATTTGCAAAACGATACGCAACAAAATTAAAAGAAAAAAGAGAAAAATGTAAAGAAAACATATTGCCTAGCTAGGCTAGCTAATACATCTGTTAACTACCATCTCTAAACTGAAAAAAAAAAAAAAAAAAAGAAGGTAAGTCTCACAAATTTAAAATGATTATTAAATGACTTTGGATTAACTTTTGAATACCATGATCGCGACATCGGATGCTTGCTTGCTTAGATTTCTATTTTTCTTTTTTTTTTTTTAATTATTTTTATATACTATACTAGTCAGTTATCGCATCTCTCATCAAATTACCACCCTTAAAGCTGTGTTTGGTTAAAGCCCACCAATTCGCCAACCGAGATAGGCCTTTCAAAATGCCCAACACGATTGTTTTTGGTTGATTGATGGGCGGCCCACGCCAATCTCCCCCCCTGAAAAATAGAAAAGCCACCGATGATTTTTGCTAAAAGATGTCTATTATATATGCACACTCTCTCACTCAATCACAATCAATTGAATCATAATAGATTTGGAGTGCTTCGGACAGCAAGTAAGTTTTGGGAAGACACACATTCAGAGCTGTGAAATGTGGTTTGAGTACACTTTCGTAACATTTTCTCCTCCGAATTTGAAACATGGTCTACTTCAAAATTAATCAGCTTATCATTTAAGTTCGTTCTATTTTGGCCTAAACTAGTTTTAAAATAAATCAATTTCATTCTATTATATTTTGGGTTTGGTTTTCTTTGATGAATAAAATATTATATTTTATTTTAAAATAAATTATATATAATTACCTTTCTCAAGCCATAATTATATTTAATCATCAAATAAAATTGTCATTCCACGTGAGATAAAATTTTTCAATTGACAACCTAATTCAAGCAATCACAAGTGAAATTATACAAAGACTTATATATGAAATGAGAGATTTGTAAATATCTACTTTAAGGTTTTAATGTCAAAATTTTTTCATATTTTCAAACATTTTGAGAGAGAGAGAGAGTCACCTTATAGGATCCCTTCCTTCGTTTTTCATTTTCTTCATCTCCTTTCAACTTCTTTCGACTTTTCTTCTAATTTCATGTATCTAGAGTAAGATTTTGGTGGGGTTTGGACTCTACATGCTTGGATTCAAACTTTATATGGAACTTTTTGTGAGGTAATTCATGATTTTCTTCTTTCCATTTGCGTTATTGATGTTTTATGATTAATTTCTTATAAACCTTATTGGGTTATTGATGAATCTTGATTTTTTTGTACTTAAAACCTATGAGTTCTGAGTACGAATGAATGATTAAAGACATAAGGTGTGCTAGATTTCTCCACACTTTAGGGTTTTATTATCCTTAAATTTATCATTTGAGAATTATGAAAACCTAAAATCCTTGATTTCTTAACATTGAACTTCATTTCCCTAAAATCAACCTAATAGGTAATACGAAAATTGGAAGTTTTTATCCAATAACTCTAGAAATTGGCTGGATAATACTTATGATCATGAATCCATGATTGGTGAATCTAAATTGATGGTTTACCATTTAAATGAATCATTCGTAATGATTTTCGAAACTAGCTTCAACAAGGCTGTAATTTTAGATCATCAATTGAACTTAAGATTCAATGTCTGGTACAACCATAAACTATTCTCATTTTTATCGTTGTATCTTGATCCCTACGCAACCTGTTAGGCAATGCTATGATTAGAAACTTGTGAGCACTTTGTGATTTAGTGTCTCACTATTTTCAAACTTAAATTCTTATTTTGAAAAAAATCATTCGATGATGTTATGATTGTGAGTGTAGAACAAGTGGACATGGTATTCCTTGTTGCTTTCAGATATGCTGGATATATATATATATATATACAAAAATGATCATCTCGCTCCACAGTGAGTGTATTCCTACTGCTGCCACACACATGCATTGACCAAAGGTTTCTGTAAGGCTTTGATGTAATAACAAGAGTAGACGATTGACCAATAATCAAAACATATGCTTAAGCATAAATACACTAGATACCAATCTAAAATTTTCATTTACCACTGCATAAATATAACAAAAACTGAAAAGAAAGCCAGCTTTGATCTGAATTAATCCCACCTGGGTTGAAAATTCAAAAAATCTGGTGACCCAATAAGTTCCTAGAACAGTCCAATGTTTTGCAAAACTTCACAGGCAGTAGCAGTTCTCCTATATCTGCAGTAGTGCTTGACTGTATCTAATCTGGTGGTTCAAAGAAAGAAGCACACCCACCCAGTAGATGATTACTGTTGTGGTCTCCGACCTCTCTTCTCCTCAATGCCTGATTGTGAAAACCTGTGTCTAAGAATTTGCAAGACCTCTTCTGCTTTAACACCCCTAAGTGCCAACAAAACCATGGCATGATAAAGCACATCTGCCATTTCTGAGGCTGTCCGCGACTTATCCTCTTTCTCCTCCAATGTTTGGCATAACTCATCAGCCTCCTCCCTACAAAGAGGTTCGAGAATTGTCAAGATCTCTCATGTTGAAGTGCTCCCAATTCTCTCAGTGCCCGTCACATGGGAGTCAACAAACTTAAAACCAGACCAAACTTGCATTAAACCATAGTCATCCAAAAACTTTTCTTTCTCAAAACAAGATGGCAGATTCAAATCAAAGAGACAAACATGACTTATAAATAGAGGAACAAAAAAGAACTAACAAATACTACCGGATTTTTGAGCATAGCAACTTATCATCAGTCAATAGTCTTTTTGTCCACGAGGGTTTCTCATTCTGTGGTCCTGACAGTTCTGCTTTCCGTCGGGATATTATAGATTCCAATGAGTACAAAGTTGTCAAAGCCATCTTACTTTCCTTGATCTACCAAAACCAACCAATACCAAATTTTATCCAAAAGAGAACTGCCAAACTATCAAATGCCAGTAAACAAAACTAGACAAGCATAATGCAAAGCAAATGAACCTGTGGATCGTTAATGAAATCAAAAGCTGATGTGTAATAGCAAGTTTCTGCTCCTGTGTGGCAAGTAGGGCCATCAGGCTTCCCAAGGTATATTATCTAACAAATGCATCCAACAAATTCCAATGGAAGAGCAAATAAGATGAATGTTCATCATCATCAATATTAGAAACACGATGAATGCATAAAATGGAAAAATTTAGAGGGAGTAATCAGAGCATACAGAGTCACGGTCACAATCAAGAAAAATGTCATGAACATTAATAAAATTCATAGATGTCTCCCCCTTTGTCCACAACTGTGACCTTGACCTGCTGTAGAATGTTGCTTTCCGTGAGGAAATGGTTGTTGCAAGTGCATCCCTGTTCACAAAGCCTTGCATTAAGATTGCTCCAGTGTCAACATTTTGGGCTATTGCGACTGCCAAACCTTTGTCATCCCATTTTACTTTGTCTAGCAAAATATCAACCTAAATTCAACTTGTTAGATACGTTATCTGTTTGAACAGGCAAAAAGTCAGATCATAAAGAGAATGAAAAGAATGAAGAACATAACAAAAGGGGCAAGAAAGCAACAGCAATTGGGCAAAACTTTCTTAGTTTTATACCCAAAGATTATTTAGCTACCCTCCTTTGCAAAGTGGGAAGCCTTCCAGATATTGTAACAGACAAAATTGATGATCAGCAAAGTAATGCCACAACAGTAAGTACCAAAAGTAAAAGAAGAAAGAAACCATTGCCGATGGATTTATATGCTCAGAATCACAACACTACACCCCCTGGCCCTTGGTTTTCTCTCAGAAAAGATGTACAGTTATGGTGTCAACACGCAAAATTGCCCAAATTTTCATTTCAAAGAATGGCAAATGCATGCAGACAAGCAATCGTGATCGAAACAGATCAAATCACAACTTTGATGACAAGGCACTATGGATGCTAACCTGAAGTACCAAAAACTATATTATTTAACTATCCCATGATATATGAAGTTGTAGATCCATGTGTAGGTTATATAATCATCTAGTGGTACTTAGTGAGGAACCATAGGGACCTTCCACAGAATTCCAATAGTTGAATTTGAATAGGAAGACAAGCATAAAACACAAGAATTGTCAATGTGATATAAAACCAAACTTTAACCATGCATTAAGGGGTTCAAAAGAGTAAAAGCGAGCTCCAATTCCTGAAAGTATTATCTACTCTCCTGGTTATTACATGGACCAAAAAAAAAAAAAGTTAAGTTACATAAGGAATTGTAGGGTCCAGATGTAGCTCGAATAACTATCTAATGTAAATTATCGGCCAACGATGGACGCCATAAAGTGATGAGTAGATGATCAATAAGAAACCCATTTATCAATATTCCTTCTCTGATTTTTCTTTCCCAGACTTGTAACAGTTCCAACCACAACGACAAAGGTAGAACTTCACTATGTCTGGCTTAATTTAACACACTAACACATCCTATATGCGTGCATGGACAAGGCCAACCAGATTTACTGGCTTAGAAGAATATTTCCCTCGTAACAAAGCCGCAAACTTTGAGCAAGAGGTGAGATTGGATTGTAAGAGAAAGCACAACAGAAGTCATTTATTGGTATCAGTACCAGAAATGGTGAACCTTAAAAATCCAAAGTAACTCCAGAGCTACGAAGCACGGATACTTCAAATTAGGAGTCGCACTCATATCGAATATTCAGATACGCAAATACGTTTACGATACGGCCAGATACATGTCAGATACGACGTGGAGTATCCTGATTTTTTATTTTTAATTTTGCATAAGATACGACTAGGATGCAACTAGGATACGAGAGGAATACGAGAAGGACACAGGAACGATACGGCGGGGATCAAAATGTAATATTTCAAACTTTATTCGAGAGTAAAATTGATATAATAAAATTTTATTAGGGGTTAAACTGTAAATAATTAAAATATAACCTAATATATAATATATATTCTGTTAATTTATGAATTAAATGGTATTTTTCATGCTTTATAATTATTATTAATATAATGTTTGGTAGTATATAAATGCCATCTTCAAAAATATTTTAAATAATATATATATATATTTTTTTTTTTTGTATTTTCACCGTATTTGTATCCTCATTTTTTGAAAATTGTCATATCTTGTATCCGCCCCCGTATCTGTATCCATGCTTCATAGCTCCAGAGTATGGATCATTTAAATGGTTGTTATAAAAATAAAAGCAAGATTCAATTCCTACAAGTATTATATGCTCTCCTGGTTATTACGCGGACGCCAAAAAAAAAAAAAAATTACATAAGGAATTGTAGG
>JAVXUM010000003.1:2227253-2250875 GCA_035590655.1 Pouteria glomerata
ACAGATTTCTCTTCAAAAGTCAATATCTTTCACTATTCATCTCTGAAAAACATGGTTTGCCACTAAACACCCAGATATTACTCAAATCACGTTTTTCATTATTTTTCGTTGCTCCAAACACCCCTTTATGTGTCTAAACTAGGTTTTGAGATTCCTTAATATGTATGAAATTAACATTTAATACATTATATTAGGATTTTGTAGACTATGAAGCTCCAACTTTAACTTTATTCCTGATAGTCCTTAAAATGCTCTGACTGGTGCTGGTGATCCCTTTGAATATTCTTGCATTCCGCTCCAAAAAAGTGTGATAAATAGTGGCTGACCAAGCAAGTTTTTAGACAAAATTTCCAAATGAATTCTTTTTGAATTTTCCAATTGCCCATTCAATTTCATTCACCCAACTCTACTTTCTAGCCACAATATAGCGCATGTTGCAAGTGGCTATCCATAGCTCATTCAAAAATGGACATGAGAAAAATAGATGATCATACGATTCATTTGCTAATATGCAAAGTTCACAGAGGAGGTTAGTTATAATGCCCCAACTGGATATTCTGTCAAGTTTTCCTTTTATTGGTAACCGGGCAATAAAACTATGCCTTGGAATGTCCCCTGGGAACCAAATTAGCTTGTGCCAATTTACTTTAGTATGGTGATGCCTTAGAGTATTCCAAGTAGCTGCAGCTGAGTATGTATTAGATTTAGAGATAGTCCAATTAAATTTGTCTTCTTGTTGCATATTGGGAAGATAATTTGGGCCATGAGTAGATATAATTTATTGTAACTCTCAGGTTATAAGGTAACGCCATCTCCATTCACTGTTTGATATGATGGAAGAATCTTTTGCATCAAATGGTATTTCTGCATCATAAGCTACCCTTTATCCGTATCTAAGTACTAGAGGCCCCAATGGATGCCAATTTCCAGACCATAGTGAGACTGAATGCCCATTCCCAATGGTATATCTAGACATTTGAATAGCTAAATCCCTTAGTTTAAGGAGTTTCCTCCACGACCAGAAGCAAATTAATGGAGTTTTGCAGCTCCAAAAGTCTTTAGCTATCAGAAGTTGTGTCACGCCCCAATCTGGTGACTCGAGGGGTGAGTGATAAACAAGCATAACATGAACCTGTGAGATAATAACCTGTCAATAATATCAGAGTAACACAACGGCTACGCAACAGACCCACAAGATATCTACTAGCATAAAATGACCTAAATCTGTTACAATATTAAAGCTACCTAACAGTTACGCAGCGAATCCACAAAACAGCATAGCAGTACAGAAATTACATAAATATAGCCTAAACAACAATTGGGCTCACATGTTCCACCACAACCTTATACTATTACATCATTAGGCCTTATGGCTTTTACATCCTAAAATCTAAACTAACTTTTATACAACATCATAATTTCAAATATACATAACAGAATAAATCGAACTAGACTAGGGTTGGGGTGGTTTATGCAGACACATCAAAATGCTTCAGAAACTCTGCTAGTTCTCCTGTGTGGGTCATGCAGTGACATCTGTAGGAACGTGAATACAGACGGTGAGTGTTCACGCTATTTCACTATAATATATATATGATGCAAAGTAATGAACAATTAAAGTATGCTAAGAGCAATCAATATGGCTAATTAAAGAACTCTGTAACTCAAAACCCACAAGGTAGTAACATCATACTCCAATTCAGATTTCACATTCAAAGACCATTAACATTTCATTATCTTTGTTATGTTATCATTATGTCAGTTTAACAACACTTCATTGCTACAAGTATTCGGGTTTATTAAACTATTCATCCATCATGAAACCATTTAATAATCTTTCTATTTCACAATAGTCTTTCCATGTCACAATTCTTTCACACAATTATTGGGGATTGGATACATATCTAATCGTGCTTTAGGATTTCAGCCCAGGATGACGATACACCATAATAAACATAGATACATAACTAATCGTTTTTTAGGATCGCAGTCCAAGGCAACGATACGTCATAATACACTAATCATGTTGTGGGCTACTAACCCACTGGCATGAAAACCAAACCCTGCGCAGGTTCCGAAACTTTCGACCCGAGGGTATTTCCCGGGACTTTTGACCCGATGGTATCTTAAGACCCTTCTTATTTTTCCTACCCCAACCCTGGTCAAACAATCAACCACATCATTTCATTTTTTTTCCGTTATGTCCATACTTTCTTCATTAGTTTACATGAATATCATATATCAAACACATTAGCTCACAATTGCAATATAACTATATTATGTAAGCTTATAACACAACACCCATTCAGCCATACAATTTCCAACTTAAATAACTTAATTTACACATGATAAAATTTCGATTTGATAAAAATTCAAATTACAGAAATAATTAACATAAACATGGTAATTACCCATTTCTCCAACTTTTACCATTTCACACTTTTACTTTTTTTTTTACACTCACATATATATTAAACAATGTGAAAGAAATTCCGTGCCTTAATCTTAGCCGTGAGCTTCAAGAAAATCAAGGAGAAATGAAATTGGCCCTAATTCTCTAACTTAGGGATTTCAAACCCTTTCTTCAAGTTTCTTTTTCTTTAATTCAATTCACCAACACAACCTAAAAAAATTTTAAAATCCTACTCCTATTTAGTTTTTTCTTTTAAGAAGTCAAATTAAATTTGCATGTGAATTCCTTAAGGTTTGGAAGGCATACTACACTCAAGATTTGCCTTTCTTCTCTTAGTTTTCTTCTTCTCCTTCTTCTTCCTATTCCTTTCCCCTTTCTTTCTCCTTTTCTTTCCTTCTTCCTCTTGGTCGGTTCTCTCCTTTTATTTTCTTTTTATTTTTATTTCTTTCTCTCTTCTTCTTTTCGGCCAACCCTCTCAAAAGTTTCCCCCAAGTCACCCGAACACTAGAAGGTTCGGTCCCATTTTTCCAAATATTTTTTTATCATGTGACAAAAAGGATTTGTGGTTAAAATTTGGGCAAAAATCAACCCACATGACCAGCCAAACTTGAAACAAAAAGCTCCCTTTCACACTTAGTTACAAAATATCCCTTTTTACACTTGAAAACAAAAAACCCCTTTTCATACTTGAGAACAAAATAACTCTTTTCACACTTGAAACAAAATAATCCTTTTCACACTTGAAAATAAAAAACCCATTTTCACACTTGAGAACAAAATAACTCTTTTCACACTTGAAACAAAATAACCATTTTCACATTTGAAAACAAAATAACTCTTTTCACACTTGCGATTTATTTCCCCCAACACTTGAACCAAATTGGGTGGCTAGGGATTTTAAACCACCAAGCCTTGAACCAATGTTGGCTTGATTTGTTTTTGGCTCCAAACATGCTATTGTTTCCTTTCTTTCTAAACAAAACTTAATTCTAGGACCTATTTCGTGACTTAGACCTTTTCGTTATCGCATCACCATCTCCAAAACATGTTAAATTCATAGCTCGTATTCCTTCAAAAGTCTAGAGTATCACAAGATGCTTCCTACACCATTGAGCCTATACTGAAGTCTTCTTGGAGCATATATTACAAATGTGTCTTGACATAGCTACTTTGTTCCAGTCCTTTAGCTTTTTAATTCCTAGCCCTCGTTCAGATTTTGTGCAGCAGACTTTATTCTAGGAAACTTTAGTGCCATACATTTTCAAATCTACACTCGACCAGAGAAATTTTCTAAGAATCTATTCTATCTTAATGTAGACCTTCTTGGGTAAGATGAAATGCAAGCTCTAATAAATTTGTATGCTGAAAAATACTGATTTTATGAATTGGAGCCTCCTAGCATATGATAGTACTCTATTTGACCAGTTCTTTACTCTTTTCATGATTTTGTCAATTCGGATATGTTATTCTTGATTTAACAAATTTTGACATTTTCCCTATGCTTGACAATGGACACTATTAATGTTTCCTTCATACATTTGCAATCTTTTTTTTTTTCCCTAATAAATTAAGTGTATTATTATATTTATTTATTTTTGGTAATTTAAAAATTAGACATTATATTTATTTATTATTAAGATTAATACAACTTGCCTTCAACTAAACGTTGGGCATTGGTTTAATTTGTTTTTTTAAATTTAGTTATTGCTATAAGCTATGCCAAAGTTTAAACTCGGGGTATGGTACATATCTACCCGACAGGTAGATAATCTCTGATAGTGAAATATTGATTTTATGCTACTGTAAAATTGTACCATTATATGAACTTTTTGTCTATTTTCCAAAAGCATATTTATATGTGTAATTTAGTTAAATGAGCAAAGATAAATTAAAATTCTAGATATGATCTCTTAATTGTTGTACAACTAAAATTT
Organism: Pouteria glomerata; assembly: GCA_035590655.1. Classification (NCBI taxonomy): domain Eukaryota; kingdom Viridiplantae; phylum Streptophyta; class Magnoliopsida; order Ericales; family Sapotaceae; genus Pouteria; species Pouteria glomerata. The sequence goes on from JAVXUM010000003.1 coordinate 2,231,601, forward strand.
GAATGGCTTAAAATTAAGGATCACACCTTCTTTTTTTCTTTTTTTTTTCTTCAAATAAATATTTATAATATTTGAATCAATTTACACACCAAACCATACACTAAAATAAAGACAGTAGAAGCATTTTCTACTTAAATCAAACACCATAGAACAAAAAATAATATGCTAATTCAAAAAGGAAAAGCCAACTGATCAACGAATTAATCCAAAAACCCTATATGAGAATGACAAAAATGAGAAGAATGATTATATTCCAAATCTCAATGGCTAGATCCTTCTTTTTTATTTTTTTGATAAGTAACTAGATCCTTCTTTTGTTTAAACATACCCTGATCACAACTGGTGGCCCGGCCTATGTTACTATAGTCAGGAGAGCGAAAAAAAATAAGGAACATGAGAGAGGGAATAAAAAAAATAAATAAAAAGTAAAAAGTAATTAATATTAAAATAATATGTAATAATAGCACAAGGATGTGCTTGGTAAATTAAAAAAATTTAAAATTTTATAACTTTTATTCTGGGGTTGCCACGTGCATGGGGTAAATATAAATTGAGTTATTCGAGTTCAGCTCAATTTCAGTTCATGATTAAAATGAATTCAAATCAAACTTATTTGTAACTCGTTTAGACACTAGTTCGAGTTCAAGTTCAAGTTTAAAAAAATTCGACTTTAAAACTCATCAGTTGACTTAATAATATATTTTACGATATTTTTATATTTTTTGTTATATTTTTATAATATTTTATTTATTATATTCTAAATTAAAACGATATCGTTTTTATTTAATTGAATTATTCCTAAGCTGTTTTTAAATTTAAATTCTTATTTATTAAGCTTAATTCAAGCTTAAATTAAATAAATTTAAATTCGATTTGTTTTCGTTCCTAATCACGTGTGACTTTTGAAATAAAAAGTTTATTAGTGTCTGGCAAAAAGTTATAAAAATAAAAGAACAATTAGAAGAAAGTACAGAATTTAAAACAATCGAAGAAAAATTTAGGGAAAAGTGAACATAAAAATAAATAAATAAAATTAAAAATAAGAAAAAGTCGGAGCTTTTCCAAAGTTTATACGGCAATGATGGTGAACTTTTATTATAGTTGGTGTGATTGTTTGGTTTGGTGGTATATCAGTCTGAAGTGAAGCTCTCTGAGACGGAGGAGGAGGAAGGGGCAATCCAGAGTTAACAACACTACGTCCGTCCTTCTACAAAGGCTGAAAATCAAATCCAACAAATGAGTTTTGAAGATCTCCAGAATGGCTCCAAACCCTCCTCCTCTTCCTCAGCTGCTCGAAATCCTTCGCAATCGGTGGCCGCGGGGATATTCCAGATCAACACTGCCGTCGCTGGATTCCGCAGACTCGTCGATGCTATCGGAACCGCTAAGGATACGCCGGATCACCGTCAGAAGCTGTCGGTTCTCTTCTCTATCTTTCTCTCTCTCCTTCCCTCCCTTTTTCTCTCATTCATTCCTGAATGATGTTATTTAGGGTAAGAGAATTGTGAGTTTAAATTATTGAAGAAAAATATACCAACTATAGTCTCAGATCACTTTCCTTGCACACGTACACAATTTTAACAAGCTAGAAACACTACTTCCTTGCCACAGATTCCTGTTTATAGCTAGACTCATCGATCGTAAGATGACAATAGCAAACCTATCTTGAACAGTCCCAGCACAAGCCGTCCTTTTTTTTTTTTTTAAGGAACACTGGTTTCCAAACTGAATCAGTAAGTCACCGTACCCTGCTATTTGAGACTCTATTATTTTCCCAATTAGATGTTTCATCCCATCTCATCCCGTGGTCATAATGAATGTATCGCAAACCTACTTGTTTCACTGAAGGAGACCCTTTGTAATAACACTTGCTCCCTCCTAATGTTTTTATCTTTCACTACTTTTCATATCATTTTTTTGTTCTTTTCTTCTTCTCAAGCAAAAGTCAAATTAATTGGTGATTGGGGCAGGCATAATACAAGGCAACGGATAATGCAGTTAGTCAAGGAAACTTCTGCTAAGCTCAAATCCCTCAGTGAATCAGATCGCAGTACTACTACCAATGTTGATGTAAATTTACCAGTCTCTGCCATTATCTTCTCCATTTTTATTTTTCTCTACCTATTTAATTTACTCCTTTTTTTTTTTCTTTGTAAATAAGATTTTGCCGATTTATTATTGGGAAGTGATATTAGCACTCTTAGCTTCTAAAAAACACTTTTCATTTTGAGAGGTGATGGGGTGTGGGAGGTTAAATTTGGAGTGCTAATATCATTTCCTTTGTTATTTCATACATCTTTTCTTTCATTTTTTGAACTTCCTACATTGTCCACTCTATAGTTCCCCAGCCCAAATGATGAACCTTCCCCCTAGTGTATGGGAATGAAAAAATTGCTGTATCCAGAAACATGATGCTGAAAATGGAACCTTTGGTTTGTCTTGTAACTCCTTTTCAGTTGAAGTGATCTCAAAATTCATCAGTTGTTCTAGACTTCTAGTAAATTATTCAATGTTTATGTACTGAACATGGATATTTTGTAACTTAATCATGTCTATTGGTTTTTTACTCTTTGATTGCAAGTTCAAGCTGTTGTTTTTCTTTCCCTTGAAGCTTGATCATGTGTTCAAAACTTGTTTCTCCCTTCCAGAATTTTACATAGACCCTAGTTGGAAAGGTTGGTGGTATGGAAACAGGTTTAAGTTGACTTCTTGTTGTGGGGAAATTAACAACAGGTTGAATTGGTAGATGTGTTTTGAGAACTGATCCCTTTTGCAATTTTTTGGTGGTAGATGTGTTTTGAGAACTGATCCCTTTTGCAATTTTTTGGAAATCTTTCTCATCAACCATTGTGAGGTTGGTGACACTCTTCAATCTTCATATATAAACAAGGTTACAATGAGAATGCTTGAGAAGCAAGGAGGATTATCCAGTTCTGTACTCTTCCCAAATGTCTGGCGAAAAATGATTTGATGAAAGTTCTGGGAATCTATCATCCCATTATGAAACATTAGTTTGAGTTTTTAATCCAAGATGGATTCATTGTGTGTTTAGAGGAAAAAGAACAAACTGAGACACGGTCAACTGGCGTTTTAGCTGCCACTGATTTTATGAATTTCACAATGTTATGGCCAGTTGTTTGTTCACATTTATTTGCATTTTCTAAAATAACTTGCTCATCAATTTCAAAGTCTGATAATTCAAGTCAGTTTAATGCTGTACTAACTTCTGTACATGATTGGCATTGTGCAATGAAATGAATTGAAATTGTCACCATTATGTTCTATATAAGGACCTAACTAGTTGTCATTGGATACTCTGAGACTTAACTACTTCTAGTTGATTTTAATTACTTTATCATTCCAAGTTTTCAGTTGTACATACATGTGTTATAGCCTATGGGAATAAGCAACATTGTTTGAGTGGATTGTTCAGCCAAGCAAGAGGATAGAAGATGCTAAGCTTGCAAGAGATTTTCAAACTACATTGCAAGAATTTCAGAAAGTTCAACAGCTTGCCTCTGAGCGTGAGTCTGCTTACTCACCTTTTGCCCCGCCATCTTCCACGAGCACAACGTATGCAATCATATATTTTTTTTTCTTTCTTTTAAAATTTTCAACTACTTTTTCCCATGTTTATAATCTTGTAAATATTACCAAGATTTCCAACATAGTTGTGATTTTGGAAGCAGATTTAGCTCTGTTGAATGTTCAGCACCAACCATGGACCAACAGAACCAGCCGTTTCTTATGGGACAGAAAAGGCGAGCACTTCAAATATGACAGTGACTTTTTTTGGCATTTTTACCATTTGATATTTCTGCCATGGAGATTATTCATCATTCCATCTCTGCGGTAGATATACTTTGGAATGCTGTTTTATATTTTATACTAAAAAAGGACAATCAAGTGCACAAGGCTCCTGCATTATGGGGTTTTGAGAGGGTCAGATGTATGTAACCTTATCCTTGCTTGCATATAGACTTTTGTAAGGGTTCAAACTGTGACTCCTAGGTCTCAATGGAACAACCTTACAGTTTCTCTAAGGCCACCCTTCCTCTTTTATATTTTATACTACTGTTGTTAAAATGAGATGAATTATGAGTAGAATTTCTGTGGAATGTTGTTTTATTTTTTTGTACTACTGTTAAAATGAGATGACTTACGAGTGGATGTACTCTGGAATGCTGTTTTATATTCTATACTGGTGCTGTTAAAATGAGATGAATTATGAGTCATTGCGTCTTTATATATCACTTAGCACCTTCCAGGGCATCAGTCTAATTGGAGGATTGGTTACTTTGTTTTGGCTTTGTAGTACTGGTTTAATTGCCTCATGTAGGATGATGGAATAGTTGGAAATATGAATTCAATACCTGGTTAAAATGAGATGATTATGGGCTGATGGGGAACTGTTGACCTTGGCTACCTCATGATTTGTTATAGTGGCAAAAAGGGGGTTGTAAATGGCTGAACTTTAAAATTTGACTTCACATTGTAGTTTATTTTGCACTCAAAACAATGATATATAATATAGGCAAAATGGGGGGGTTATAAATGGCTAAACCTCAATTTATGACACCTTGTAGATTATTTTGCACTCATAACAGTGGAACCAACTGTTGGGTGTTTATACCGTTCCAATATGCAAAGAGCTTATGGATACATTGCAAATGAAGTGATGATTATCTATTCAAAATTTTGGAGGGGAATAACCCTGCATTTATTAGTCTAATGACTAGAGCGGCACCAATCACAAAGCTAGGAAAGGGCAAGGGTTAATTAAGTATACATCTATTGTTGGGTCCTTGTCCAAATTGAAAATGAATCTCAACACTGACTAGTTATGCTGTAATTCTTCTTTTAAGTAATTTCCTAGCTTTGTCAATAATTACAAGTCTGTGACAAAGGGAAGCTGATATCTCCACCCAGTCCACCCAAGCCTTCTCGGGGGCTGAAGGACCTTCTTTATACTGATCTTGTGGGTGGTGCTTTCTTTGGAACTTGGGCTAAAATTTATGCCTTGCTCATGTTTGCCAGGAAAAGAAAAAAGGTTCTCTGATATCAGAAATTCCTACTACTCTTTGTGAACAGCTCTCCTACATGTTATTTACCATAACAATGGTGGGGAAATATATGAAGCTGACTAAACAAAGGGATAATTCAAGAAGTTCCAATGTTCAGTCTGTGAGTGACTGACTACATCTGTGGATGGGGATAATTTTGTGACCTTTCTGATCTTGGTCAAATCTTTCATGATAATCGAACTCTACAATTATCTGAAAGGTTATATTGATTGAAAGCATTTTCCAAAAAGGATTCTTGGAGTTTGACCTTGGACCTTGTGATGCCTATATATCTTACAAAGCCAATGCATGTTTGTACATGACCATCAGAGGAAGAAACTAATTTTTTGTTGATGGGTAGGAATGGCTTATGAACCTTGGCTGTGTTGGTTGTTGTGTCCATGCATTTTTCTTTCCAAATAAGCATATGTACTTTAAAATGTGTATATATATTTCTTCTAAGACTGATATGTGTATCTAATGTTCTCTTAATCTGATCGGACATCTAGTAAGTGTTTGTATATCACCACACTGGTTTCTCATTATTTGTTATGAAGAAATTTTATTTGTGCAGGCAGCAGGTATTGTTGCTAGGAAATGAAATTGCTTTCAATGAGGCTATAATGGAGGAAAGGGAACAGGGTGTTAGAGAGATACAAGATCAAATCGGACAAGTAAATGAAATATTTAAAGACTTAGCTGTTCTAGTTCATGAACAGGGTGTGGTTATCGGTAAGAAATCAAATACCCACATTAATGCATCCCTGTTCTCTCTTATGCTTTATTTTTCTTGTATGAAATGTTTTCATTGTATCAGACGACATTCAATCAAATATTGAGGGTTCTTCTGCTGCAACAACCCAGGCTAGAGTACAGCTATCTAAAGCTTCCAAAAGTGCAAAATCCAAATGCTCTTGGGTGGGTAATATTATACTTTTAATCTTTTAAGCTTAAATGAGAGAGAGTTATTGCCTGCACATTGGCCAAGTTGATTGCATTTCAGAGGATGTCATTCTGTAATCCTAGTCAAATTGTTGCTATTTGGGGGTTTATTTAATATGTATAGCATCCTGTAATTGCCAAAGTAGGTGCCAAATGTAGGTTGTTAGTCGACGCTGATGCATTTCTCAGGGAGAAATTATTTAAGCTGTGTATGAATGGGGGGTGTATGCAAGGAAGGATAAAGAAAGCCAAAGACCACAGGTTAAGGAGAGAGACGATGGAACTAAAATATGAAAACAAATATTTGATATTCTGCTACAACTGGAATTGGCAAATTGGGGTTTACTTTTGTGACTCTTTTTAAGAACAGCTGTTATTGATGGTAGCAGAGCCAGGTTAGGTGGGGAGTAGCCTTTGTTGGAGGAGGTCCTCATGGCAACCGCAGAACAAAGAGTGAATATAGGACCAAAGTTGTGATATGTCCAACTATAATCCTTTTGCTGCTATCATTATTTTCAGAATGAATTTTACAGTGAGCCCTCTATTTCATTGCTAGGAATTCACATATATAAGAATCTCAAATCTATCTGTAGATCCTCTTTGATACCAATTCTGAGCAGCAAACTATAAGAACTGATTGTGGAATGTGGGGTCAAATCCAAATCCATCCTTTCGAAATCCATCAATCAAAACAGCCTAGATTCATCTGAGTTACAAGAAACATGAATTTCGTATGTATTGTGTGGCGAGTAGATGCGTTAAATGCTGATGGTGTGCAACAGAATACTGCTGATGTTACTGGCGAATTGTTTAGTTAGTTCTTAGAATTTGATGGTATTAGTTAACTTATTACTCTCTTAACGCATTTATTTAAAATTTTTGTGTTTCTTATTGATTAACTTGTGTCTTATAATAACAGTGTTGGTGGGTGCTGGCAATTTTCATTGTGGTGGCGGTCATTGTAATCCTTGTCCTTATCATATAGGGTAGAAGTACAATTCTGCAGCTGTAGTGTGCCGTTGGTATATGAAAATTTGTGCCTATACTTATTTGTTGGTGTTGGCGTGACGGATCTTCATATACTTTATTGGGTTGGGTGGAAGTAACCAGTTTGTTCTCAGATTTTTGTGTGTGTTTCTGAGGAGTGTATTGCTTAAATTGCCAATGAATGAAATATTGGTTGCAGATTTGTGCTCTTCTTGCATTAGAGGGTTCATTAACAAGACAAAAGCGATTGTAGTCTTGCGTGGATATACATGAGCAGCGCTTGTCGGTTAGTGATAGGCCATTAAAGATCGGACATTTGTTTTATCCTTTTTCATTGTCAATTGAATTTAATATCCATTTTGAATTTCCATCAATATGATAAAAGTTTCTTAATTGAAATATTTATTTTGTTACTTATCACTTAGTATTATAATTTTTATCCAAATTGAATTTTTTTTACAATACGATTTCATTGGACCATTTATTGAAATACTATATCTTTTATTTTATTTTTTCGTTAATGTGATTGTCAATCAATTTTATTTAAATATACAAGTTATCATTGTTTATTACGGTTTAAACATGTGTTATTTTTATTTTATATTTTAAAAATATATTGTATAAAAAATTCGTGCATGGTACGGGACCAATCGCTATATAGTCCCTAGTAGATGAATTTATTATTTTTGTTGTTATTAGTAGCATCTATATAACTAATCACATGACAAATGTGGCATCTTCACCAGCCATGACCAGTTCTGTATGTATCTCTCTCGGAGGAGAAGAGAAGGAATCGAGGAATTATTAAATCATCATTCTCTGGGAATGGGAAGGGGATTAACTTTTAATGTGATGGGAATGGGAGGCTGCCAAGGCCAAATGATGATCATGCATCACAAATTGTCGTGGTCGGGGCTGATGTCGCTGAGAATTTACAACGTCATCTGCAGCACCAGAAAGCACCTCAAGTCTCCTCGCGACTACTTAGCCATACTTTACCTCCCTCTATCGTCCTCTCAACGCATCTCCAAGCATCTCGACCTCTACCTCCTCATCCTCTGCCTCTTCCTTGCCCTCGCCTCCCAATCCCTAGTCTCCTTTGATTCTGACCCACTCCTGAAGGGCCACACCCCCGTCCACCTCTTCACCTCCCTCCAGTCTGCGACCATCCTCTGCCTCCTCGTCTCCAACCACTTCCCTCCTTCCCTTCCTCTCCAATCTCTTCTTCGCCTTGGTCTCTGCCCCTTCTTCCTCCACTACTCCGTTTTCTCCTCTCCCGTGTCTGTGCAGACCTCTGACCTTCAGGCTAAGTGCAACTCATTCTCCGCCCCCATCTCCGCTCTCTGAGCTGCCCTCTATCCCACCCTTGCCTGCCTCCCCAGGCTTTTCATCGTGGACGTTAGCCTTGGGGGTCCATCTGCCTTCAGGGGCTCTGGGTGCTGTAGATTAGCCTCTCACTTTACGTGGATGCCTTTATACCCGAAGGTTGCCACAAGCTATTGAACATTGTCAGCAGTATTCAGGGCTCCACCAAGTGTGGTTCGGACGATTCCAAGTTAGGGCTATCGCAATCCTTGATTTGGTGTTTGTGCTTCATGTCCTGTTTGTGGTCGACATTATTGTTCTCTCTTACGCTACCATCGCTTAGACTGCTGAATACATAGGTCTAGCTTGTACGAGGTCTTGTCCTCTGTCGCCGTCGACTCTGACCATATCCAGCTGGAGGCCATAAACGGGACGCAGGCCTGATCTTTGTTAGCCTTTTTACCCTTTATTCTTTGGACACTTTTTGGATTCCTATGGCCTTCTCTTTCCTACTTTTGTGAACATCCTTGGATTCTTACTGTCTTCTCTTTCCTACTTCTATTAACATCCTTTGTCCCAATTTTTAGTGGTGACAAAAGCCACGAAACATTTCAATTGCTCATAGAGAGGGTTTTAATGCATACAAATGGCAAGTAATTTTTGTGGAGAACTTGGGCAAATTTGTGACACTATTGATTCTTTTCAGTTCTCTATGTCCCTTAATGCTAGCCAAGCATAATTTTATTCATAGAGCCTGGTGACTCTGAGTGATTCTTTGTCTGGGTTAGGTCTTTTTGAGCCCTTACTTTGTTGTGAAATTATTTTCATTCTTGTCTAGGGATGTAAAAGGGTCGAGTTCGGCCAGGCTCGCCCCTGAATTTTTGGCCGACTCGCCCCTGCCGACCCTTTTGTTTTCTCGGGTTGGGACAGGGTAAAAAATGCCCGCCCCTGACCCATCTTAGCTGACTTAGCCTATTTTTTAATATTTTTTTATATAACTTTTAAAATATTTTTAATTTTTTTAGTGAATAAAATACAAAATAAAACTTAACCAAACACATTAAAATAAATATTAACAAAAATTAAAATTTATTAAACAATAAAGAATTACATAACTAACATTAAATTTAAAAATACAATTTACAAATGTAGAATAAAAAAAAATCGAATGATAAAGTAATAAATTGGTGCATCACTAGATGTCTTATACATTCTAACTAGATTGACACTTATATGAGTGACTATCATTTGTAAATATTCTTCTATCTATACATCATTATCATTCATTACTAGATCCACTAGTGTGTTCTTCTCATTCAACTAAATACATTGTGTCAAAGTCAAGAGTAAGTTATTTTTTTTCGGCATCTTCTTGTTGTTTATTTTCGGCGAGATACCAATCTCGTAAATACATTAAGGTTTCTACTATTAGAGGGGTCAGTCGACCCCTGAATTAACTGATAACGCGCCCACTTGAATTAAACGTTTGCTCGAATGCTGCAGTAGAAATTGAAATGCAAAAATATCACAAGCTAAAGCGGAAAGAATTAGAAACTTTGATTGATGCCCCTTCCACCAGTCCAAAAGATTAAAATCATCTTCATTTTCTATTGGAGATGTATCGAAATAATATTTGAGGTCGGATAAACTTGAAGTGACACTTATTGATGGATCTGTTCGCCGAGATATTATTCTTTTTCAAATGGATGTATTACTACCAAAATCACGGTGAGAAGAGGATGTTATAGCAATTGTTGTTTGGACAATTGTACGGTTACTACCATACCCACGCATTAGAGATTGCAATTTTTATTTAATATTATTTAATTATTTTTGGATACTTTCACGCCCATATATCGTATCTAATAATTGAATAAAAAAATCTTCTTTATATCTAGGGTCTAAAATAGTTACAAAACCAAAACGTACGGGGAGTGAGTTAAAATATTTATCAAATTTTTCTTTCATTGTGAGAACCATAGGGGTATAATATTCTTGGACAATATATTTTTAAAAAAATTTATCAATAATCTCAAATTGATAAACAACAGTGGAAGAAGTAGGATAATAAATTTCACAAAATATTTTAGTAGCAATATCAAAAATATGTAAAATAATCTCTATAAAAAATTGTATTTGCCTAATCAATGTCATCAATACTTTCTAAACCAATTGCTTGATTACTAAAAATAAATAAATCAATTACTTTTTGATATTTAATAGTAAGTTGAATTTCATCTTATAGTAATTTTCATTGGTAATTTTTTAGGTTTTAAACTATTTTGATTACATATGGCAGCAAATAGATTTATTCTTTTTAGAGAACTCATGGTACAAATTATAACCTTTTTTTTTTTTAATTTTAACGATAAATCATTCCTAAATATATAATTCATCTTTTACAATTAAATTAAGTATATGGGCACAACAATGCCCATGAAATAATGAACCATTCGCAGATAAAGTATTTTTTAAGTAACTAAAACAAACATTATTATATGAAACATTATCTAAAACAATAGAAAATATTTTTTTACATAATTTTCATGATACAAGTTCGTGCAAAATAAGCTTCTCAACACTTAATCCACTGTAAAGTTGTTTAACTAATTTAAATGAAATAAGACGTTTATTTAATTTTTAATTTTTGTCAATATAATGTGCAGTTATACAAATATATGTAATTTGGCATGATTTTCACATATCAGAGGTCAAGCAAATATTTCCTTTAAATTTGTCAAAATAATTTTGTAATACAATTTTTTTTTTGTTTCAAATCACGTAAAACTTTATTTTTTATCGTATTTCTTGAAAAATAACGATACTGCGGTGTAAAACTATTGCGAACAAATTCTTTAACATGTATATTTTCACCCATTGTAAAGGGTTGTTCATCTTTAACAACGAATCTAACTAAATTATTTTGTATTCTTGTAGGATCATAAGAAAAAATATTTAAATAACCTCATTCATTAGCTAATTGAATTTGTGTAACATGTGAAAAATATTGATCAATGAAAGAATTAGCATAGAGATCATGTCGGTGCTTTCTATTTAAATGTCTCTTTAGGTGATTAGTATCGGAAGTAATTTTATCATTTAATAAATTCCCATAAATATTACATTTGGCGTTATGCATATCATCATCCAGTGAAATTTTAGTAAAAAAAATCTCATATTTTTTAAGAGCCATGTTGTTGGGCGTGGCGGAAAGATGATACATCAACATCACCAGTTGTGGTTGGAGGTGTTGAAATTTCTGTTGATGCAAATTGATCCATTTGTTCTTGAGGGAGATAAGATATTGAGTCCTCACCCTCCAAATCAAAAAAATGAATATCTCTAAGATCCATTTAAAAAAAAAAAATAATTTGATGAAAAGATTAAAATAAGTAAATGAAAAAAAAAATATGTATGTATGTAAATTAAAAAAAAATAAATACTAACTTGGAATAATTAAAAACAATTGATCTTTTAATCTTAACTTCAAATTTGACACAATTGGATACACTTGAGCACAATTAAAGAGTATACTTGAGAGTTAGTAGCTTGGTAGTGTAGAAATTTGAGAGAGAATTAGTGATTTTTTGTAAGTTGAAATGAATGAGTTTGTAAGGTATTTATAGTTAAAGGTTGGGAGGTTTTGTAATTTTTTTAGAGATAAATTTTGTAATTAAATAAAAATAATTTGACCGTTGGGCCATCCAACAACCACTGGTCGAGTAGAGCAACGGGCAAGGCTACGGCAAACCAAGAAAAAAAAATGAATGAAGTTGCTGCTGCAGGCTTCAGCTGCAATGGGTGGAACCTTGGAAAAAAATGAAAGAAGAAAAAAGCTGCATAGAGCAGCTAACGGGCGAAAAAAAAAAAAAAAAAAAAGACTTGAGCAGCAAGGGCAAGGGGGCCGGTCTCGGGCCGGGTCAGGTCGCAGGCCGACCTGACCCATTTCCATCACTACTTGTCTTGCAACAAAAAAGTTTTGAAAGATTGTCTTGATTTCTTGCATTTTTTATTGCTTCCTCATAGATGACACTTGTTCTCTCCGACTGACCATGCATAATTTAGTGCCTAACAAATTTAGCTGAAATTTTCTTCTCAAGTTGGATTTTTTCTTGATAAAACTATATCTTCTTGTCCGCCTGTTAATTGATATATGTGGCAAAATTGCAAGCCAATGGACCCTTAGGTTGCACTGGGATTAGGGGGTTTAAAACAATGGGGTTCCAGTTTAATCACATCAATATTGTTGCTTACATTTTAGACTCAGTAGCATACATTTTGACTTCAGATGTATGCACGGATGCAATTGAGAAGTTTAAAAGTGTGGATTTAAAATTATAATTATTAATGCGAAATCGTTATTGAATGGGCCTAACTAAATTGTTTCAAGATAAAATTAAGTGTAACGTTTTTACCTATTTTAAATCTCCGTTCGCACTTAGTGAATTTCTACAAAGTAAAAGAATGAAGGGGCAATTGCCTTGATGTTTTAAATTCAAGTCTCTTTAGGGTTACTTGAGAATTTACTCGTCTTTAATTTTACAACCTCTAAGGATTGATCTAGATACGTCCAAACTCCCGAGTCATCAAAAAAAAAAAAAAGTTGCCTTGGAATTCTGGTAACATGTGTTCCAGGGAACCAGCAACCAAAGCACCACCAAACAAAGAATGTAATCTTACGCAATAATACTTTCCCATAAATATCTTTTCTTTACGCTGTAAGAAATGAAATTTCAATACCACACCATAGAAGCAATTTGATTCTACTGTAAATTTCGATATAGTATGTGGTGTTTTTATCTTAAGTTTTCTCATAGAAAATGATCACTTATTATCATTGCATTTTGCTTGTATTTCCACTTTATTTATTTAGCAAATGAATTGTTCTCAATATCCATTACAAACTCAAAATTGTATTATTTTTCTATCATACTATAATTAAAATCAAAATTTTTGTTTGCAAGCTATGATTTAATATAATAAAAACAATTAAAATAATACTTTCTCTAAATAGACGCCCTGCAAGCGCAAAACAAATTCATCTAATGACATTTTAATTGAATGATCTCATGATATCTAAAATAATTGATATATCAAAATGACTGCAACGTCGCTCTACCGTGCATTGCGCATGAACGGAAACTGTAAAACACATAAATGTAAGTGCTTCATACCTTGTCCCCAAACCTAAGCTCCCTATTTAATTACTACTTTGTTGTTAATGCTAGAGACTTGAAAATATTTCAAACGTAGTCGCAAAAATACAGACAAAACTGAAGGAAATGCTCCTTAAATTGTGTATTGCTCTTTAACTTCTTCTTGATGAGGCAAAGTGGAGAAAATTGAATAGGATCAGTTATATGGAAACGAACAATTACAATAAGAGATTTTGCAATGCCGAGTAAGATGGTTTATGATCATCAGAAGCTGATCCCAAAGTCCTAATTTGGCATGACCAGCGCCCAATAAGAGATTCTTTTTTAAATCCAGTGGAGCAGTCACAAAATCTTTGGCAGGCATTCAGTGAGATCTTTAAACAATCTTCAGCTGGAACGGCCAACCAATCTCGGAAGTTCTGGCAAAAATAATTCAAGTCAATCCAAACATGCCAAGAAACAATTGAATCTGATAAATAGAAGGTGCCCACAAAATTCTTAAACCATCATAATATGCCGAGTCCAGCAAATCATATGGAGGTTTGTACCAGTCCTGGATACAAAGGGCAGTACACAACAGAAGTTGAATTTCAGAATTCCAGTAAGAAGCTATCCTCTCAGCCATTCTTGAAAGTAGGACTGCATCTTATCTCGATTTGCAGCATTTCCAACATTGACAGTAGGAATTATCTTGTTGGGCCTAAGAAACTGGAAAATGGAAAATGGCAACCATTACTAACCAATGATGGCTATTTTATATTCTTTTTCTTTTTATGAGCATCTTATCAAAGTAAAAATTTCAGAATCAAACCTTAACGAAATCTCGTAGTTCTGTGAAGTTGGAATGCTCACTATATGGGACTCCTGCAAAAATAGACCAAGGATTGTTGGTTGTTCTTGATAACTATGATCATCACAAATCATCCAAAAAGTTCTTGAAAAAGATATATGGTAGCCAGGAACAACCAAAACTAAACTTTCAGCATCTCCATGTAATTAATTCGAACTTTGTCCAATAGACCATATCATAGAAGTTTATTTAGTCTAAATTTTTGTATTTTTGGAATGTTAATGCATCAGCATGTTGTCTGTTAATAAAGTGCATAAAATACAATGCTCTCACCATAAATTGTGACAATGCCTCTGGAAGTGGGTTTGATTAGCTCCAGGGAACTGCCAATAGTTTCAGAGTAGGTCCAACCTGAAGAATTACCTTAAAGATTAGTGTTTTGCTGTAATTAATAAGAAAAGCTCCCAGATAGATTATAATCAGTCACAGCAGCATCCATGCCCAAACCTGTTGGCCTAAATGCCAAAACTGCTGTATATTGATTGCTGTATGTCTTCACATAACGCTCAAGGACCTTCAGAAAAATAAATGGTGATCATGCATGATTGGACATTAGAATGCTTCAAGCAAAGAACTAGAGATTTGTTCGGACCCAAACCTCAAACCTCAGAAATGATATTGGCACAACATGGAGAGGAGTTTCCTTCCCATGAGAACACAGATTCCCAGAAAGTTCAGGCCAACCAAAAGACTGCATAATACACCTCCTTGTGGTATTTGTATATATTTTAACCTGCAGTATTTGTTGGAACAATTATATCTAATTAGATATTACTTGTGTCACCATCTAGGAAAATAATTCGCAGCATAAATCTGCTCTATGTTTTTCCCTTCTTTTTCATAATACAGAAAAAAATAAAAATAAAAAATAAAAATAAACTAACAAAAGCAGATTCCTTATATGTGGTCCTGGTGGCCAGAAGAGCTAGATTGTGAATCAACAGCCAAAGGTGAGAATTTGACCAAGAGCTAAATAAGGTTAATATACAATGTTCATTTGTTCTTTCTAGCGTTTTGAACTGCAAAATTAATTATTGAAGTTTTATATTCAAGATTTAGTTATTAAAATCTTATTTCCTAGTAATTTTGTTCCTAAATCAATTGAATTGCTCATGTTAGTGATATATTTGTGGCTTGTTTCATGACTTCAAAGCTTAGGGAAGAATGAGAGGAAAAAAAAATCTCCTATTTTATAAGAGGCCTAATTTGTTAAGAGACATTTATGATTTTTGACTATTCTAAAAAGGAAAAAGAATAAATATATTAGAAGTCTTCGTTTACAGGGGGCCATAAGCAATTGCCTTAGTTGCCTAAGGCACCAACCCACCATGGTAGCCGAGGTTGTTGTTAGCTAGGAATTAAAATCTAGTATGTCAATTTGGTTGTCATCCCCCTTTATGTACCATTGGGCATTCAGAGCCTTGAGAGTGTCTTACAAACCGCAGAGAAGATTTTATGTCGGGCCAAATAAATCACTAGTGAATTTCCTTAGGTAACGACAATAAGAAAACACACACAAAATCTTCAAGCACAAAGAAAAAAAATATAAAAATAAAAGGTGAATCGGAATACCCCCAAAGCCTTAGAAATTGCGAGATAAACACATTCTTTTCCAATGCTATACGCCCCAACAATGATGAGGGTTTTGGGTTGCTTCCTCAGATAGTTCTTAGTGACTCTCACAACAAAATCCAAAACATCTTCTTTTGAAGGAAACCTGTTAATAATCTAAAATTTTTATGACAACAATGGCAGCAATTTCGAGAAGTTATGATAAAAGATCTGATGGAGCAATTTTTCACCTGTATTTTGGATTGCAGTATGTTGTGTCAAGATAAAGCACATTAACCCGTTGCTTTTGAAGAAGAGGATAAGCATGCATGAGTTTATTAGCTCTGAAATCTCCAGTGTGCAAATAACATTGTCCATTCGGAAGACAAAAGTGAATAAGAGCTGCACCTGGACAGTGATTAGCTTCCAACATTGTCACTTTAATTCCTTCAATGACATATTCAGTATCTAATTCCAAAGAATGGATGAATCTGCAAACAGAGCACAACAAGAAGCAAAAATATAAATTGCTGGCTCAAGTAGAGGTTAAGGCAGGAGGGAGCATCAAGAGAAAAGATGAAATTAAAACAGGTTTAACGTAGTCACAGGTAAAATTGCCAAAAATGATACTGCATATTTAATTATATAATGCCCAAGAGCCAAGCAAACAGGATAGGAAGTTCGATACCGTGGATTAACAGATAGACATATTCTAACCAGGCGGGCAGTGAGAGGGGTGCAGTAGATAGGGCCATGTGACCATCCCTTGCTCAAGCCGCCATAGTGATCAGCATGGAAGTGACTAAGGATATATGCATTGCAACCTTCAATCCGACCATAGCAGAATGCATCTACGGTGAAGGGTGTTCCTGTTGAATAAGGGCAAAATAACATGAAATATGTTCCATCTTGGAGAAATGAAACCAAACAGTGACACATATGCTTTCATTGTACTACATACATGAAACATGTATACAGTCTTGGATGACATCATTGACTAAATAATTCCTCTCGGGGACGGACTAAATCTATCCAACTTTGCTATAAATTGAACGAAATCTGATGCTAAGACGGGTAAAATAATATATATATATATATAAAGAGAGAGAGAGAGAGAGAGAGAGAGAGAGAGAGAGACAGAAATATAAGGAAAGGAGTGCATTCTGGTTTGACATCCACAAATATTCATGCATTACCATGGAAATGCTGCTCGGAATTGAGTGTGTATAGTAAAAGGGGGTGGGGTTAACAAACCAGGGATTCTCTTATAGAAAGGGCAAACGCGGGTAGAACGCTGTTTGCTGGCAACTCCAGCAATATCATTATCAGTAAGAAAAGTCCTTCCAGTGCCAGGGCCACGACTAATAGTACTAGCATTATTGTTTGCCCCTGCAAATGCATTACCATTGTTGTTGCTTGATTTCATCTTGGGATTGCTGGACCAGGAGGAACTAACGGATTGCATGACCTTCAATTTCTTAGTTGGATGGTGAGGCAGAAGAGAAGCAGCTGCATCTGCAGAATTATTAGTATTATTGTAATTGTGGTCTTCTTGAGGTGGATGTTGGTCGTTGTAATGGGGGGATACTTTTGGGTTGGTCTTATTACTGTGAAAGCCCCACATCTCGAAAAGATTGGTCTGTTTAAGCCGCCGCATCGTCTTGCTATTGTGCGGGTAGGGGTTCTTCTTCTTCTGGCTGTCGTGGGACGACAACAAAGAAGACCAATCTGTTCCGCAGCGATAGAAATCAGAGGCAAAACTTTCTTCTTCTTCTTCTTCTTTTTGGATTTCAATTGATCGATTAGTGCCTGCACAAGCAATTGTTGCTTCTTGGAGCCTCGATGAAACAAGGGGGCGCGGAAAACCCTTATCGTCCAAAATGGATGGAGATTCTTCCTCACAATCGTTATCGAAACCATTATCACATTCATCGTAATACCAATAATCGGAAGATGACGACAGGTTATGAATTTCCATTTTTCGATCCGCAAATGCTTTCTTCTCCCTTGCCACTTTCTCCATGGTGCTCCTCTCGACAAAATTTTCACATGAAATTTAGAGACATTAAGTTTGGGGAAAAAAAAAAAGAGTAATACATTTGAATTTTGAATGAATTAAAGCATCGAGAATGCTTGAAGCTTGGCGCTCCAATTTTGCTTTTGGTCTCTCTCTCTTGGAAGGGTGGGTGAGGAAAGGATGACAATGTAAAATGAAGGGGAATGGAAAGGTAGGTAATTATTATTATTTTTAAAATTAATTAAAAATTAAAAATTTTAATTTCTTTTGTAATTTTTAATCAAATTGTATTATATATTACTATTTTATTTTTTATCAAACTTTAATCAACTAAGATGTGTTTAGAGTTGTATAAAATAAAAAGTTAATGTCTCGGGTTTTGTGTAGTTAGTAGAAAATTTAAATTTTACAGTCTCGGGTTTTGTGTAGTGAGTATAAAATTTAAATTTTATAATCTCGGACTGCGTATTTGTAGAGATTTGTAGAGTTTTGTTTTATTTTATAGAGCCCCAAACAGGACCTAAACACTCTTTTTATTTCTATGAGAGGTCGGAAGAGAAATAAATTGTAAGATATAGAGTGTAATTAAAAATATTGATATATTTTTTATAATATATATTTATAATAAACATTAGTAAAAAGAATGAATAATATTAAAGAGAATATATATTTAAAATACTTTTACCATCATTGCAATCAAAGTTAGGGATGAAATAAAATTATTTAATGAAAGTGAACTACCCCCATCCTTTTTTTTTCATCTCTTATCCAACAAGGTAAATATTTTTATTATTCTCTTCCTTTCATTCACTCCCTTCCGTTCAAAGACGGATTTTTTTTTGTTTTACGGTTAATTTAATAAAATATATGGGATCTGCTGTCCAGTTAAAAATATTTGGCAAAGTGTCGTTAATGAAAACGCCATTTGATATGGCGAATTCTGAAAGTGTCATTTAGTTTGGCGAGTTCTGAAAACGCCATTCAGTTTGGCGATTTCAGTGTAAATGGCATCTCGTGAGTTGATGGAAGAGCTAAAATCGCCAATTGAAATGACGACTTCAGCCCGACTAAAGACGTCAAATGAAATGGCACTTTCTGTCGAAATTGAAAGTGCCAAATGAAATGGCACTTTCTATTTGCCAAACTTTTCATTTATATGGCGTTTTCTTTTTACCTGCCATCGTAATTCTCTCATCAACCTGTACAAAAACACAAACAAATACCGACACATTTCACTGAACAAAAACACATTTCATTGAACAAATACATTTCACTGAACAAACACAAACAAAGTAAAATAAACAAAAACTCATAAATAAACTAAAATAATAACAATTTTTAAATTGTAAACATGGAATAAGATTTTACATTATACTATTAGAAAGATAAATCTCTACATTTGAG
>JAVXUM010000003.1:2274919-2285770 GCA_035590655.1 Pouteria glomerata
TTATTTTGCATGAACTTGCATCATGGAGATTATGTAAAAAAATATTTTCTATTACTTTAGATAATGCTTTATATAATGATGTTTGTTTTAATTACTTATTTAATACTTTGCCTACGAATAGTCCATTATTTCATAGGTTTTGTTGTGCCCATATACGTAATTTAATTGTATAAGATGGATTGCATATTTATGAATCTTCTATTGTTAAAATAAAAAAGTTGTAGTTTGTATTATGAGTTTTCCAAAGAGAATTAATCTATTTGCTAGCATATGTACTCAAATTGGTTTAAAATCTAGAAAATTATCAACAGAAATTAATATAAGATGGAATTCAACTTATATTATGTTAAAAATTGCTATTAAATATCAAAAAGTAATTGATTTAATTATTTTAAGTAATTAAACTATTGGTTTAGATAATATTGAGCCCATTGATTGGGCAAATGTAATTTTTTATAGGATTTTTTTACATATTTTTTATATTACTACTAAAATATTTTATGAAATTTATTATTCTACTTCTTCTATTGTTGTTTATCAATTAGGGATTATTGATGAAAATTTTAAAAAGTATTTTATCTAATAATATTATGCTGTTATGGTTCTTACAATGAAAGAAAAATTTGATAAATATTTTAACCCACTTCTCATACATTTTGGTATTATCACTATTTTTGAACCTAGGTATAAAGATCTTTTTCTTCAATTATTAGATATGATATGTGGACCTGAAAGTGCCAAAGAACAATTAAATAATATTAAACAGCAAATACAACCTTTAATGGGTCGATATGATAGTAATCATACAACTGTCTAAACAACTATCGCCACAATATCCTCTACTCACCGTAACTTTGGTGGTAATACATCTATTTGAAGAAGAATAACATCTCGGTAGACAGAGTCATCAATAAGTACCAGTTTAAATTCATCCGACCTACAACGTTATCTTGGTATACTTCTAATAGAAAATGAAGATAATTTTAATCTTTTAGATTGGTAAAAAGGACAACAATTAAAGTTTTCAATTTTTTCAGCTTTAGCTCGTAATATTTTAGCATTTTCAGTTTCTAGCGTAGTATCTGAGCAAAAGCCTGGTGCAAGTAAGCGCGATATCAATCAACTCAAGAGACGACTGGCCCCTTTGATAGTAAAAGCCTTAATGTGTTTACGAGATTGATATATCGCTGAAAATAGATAACAAGAAGATGTCAAAAAAAATAACTTATCCTTGACTTTAATATAATGTATTTAGGTGAAAGAGAATAATACACTAGTAGATCTAATGATGAATAATAATGATGTATAGATAGAGTAATATTTACAAATGATAGTCATTCTTTGTATTTTATTTACTTTAAAAAATTAAAAAATAGGATTGGTCAAGTGAGGCGAGTCAGAGGAGAGGCGAGGATTGGTGATCCTGTCCCGACCCTCCTTGACCTGAAAATGTGAAGAGGCGGTTGGGGCAAGTTGACCACAGGTCGGGTCAGGAACCCAACCCATTTACATCCTTACTTATGGTCCCAAAGATAACATTGGCTATGCAATGAACTGTTCAATTTATGGAGTGGCAAACACCTCCAACCCAAACTCCTCCCCACCTCCACCCCAAAAAAAAAAAAAAGAAAGCCAATCTATTTATTTACATTAATCAAGGAATCACCATGGGAAACAAAAGTTAAGAGAAAAGATAAGAAAACATACTTATTTTATGTTATTTTTGAATATAATTTAAAAATAAGAAGCTAATGAATGAATATTTATTTTAAAAAATATGTATTTAATTAATGACAAAAAAATAAAATAAAATATATATATAACTTCAATTCCTTTTATTTATAATTTTTTCTGTAAATCCAAACTCCAAACATACGCATTGGAAGGTAATAGCAAAAAGTAACCACCCCGTTGCTTTGTAGTATTCCCACCGCCAGAACCCCAGTAAAGTGTTCAAACCTTCAATGATACAAATGTTAACCTCGTAATTCACCCAATCTGAACTCCGAAAATTTTGCCCTTGTGCACTTTCCCTTTCGTCTTTTCTTTTTTGAATTTCTTTTGCTTTTCTTCATCTACACTTATTCATCCTCTACCTTCTCTCCCTGTTAATTGGCAGTGTCTCTCCTCTCCCAACTCTCCATATATTGGTTTTTGCAACTGAGAAATCTTAAATTTAGATATTAGCCGGAGCTAGAAAAGGAGGGGGGGAAATAAAAGATGAAGAACAAATGTGTAACAAGAAGGTTAGTGAAGGAGATAATGGATGCATGGGCGACAACAACCACCAGGGCCAAGCCCCTGGCAGAGAGTCTGAAGAGTAAAATGCAGGCTGTGAAGACTCGGGTAATAATATTGTCACTGCTCAGCCAGGACAGAAAGACACTTTTTGGATGCATCTCTAACAACTGCGGCGCCTTGCTCGGTAACCGCCACCACTGCAACCGCAAACTGCCACAGGTTGAAGAAGACCATGCTCTACTTCTTGTCGATGTTGACGACCACAAGACCAGCTGCAAGGCTATTGTTCATTCCTGCAGCAGCAGTAACAACGTGACTCAGAATGATACGGTGGCAAATCCGCTTCAAACAGAGGAGGACGAGGAGCACTGGCACTTGGACAGAGACAGAGAAGAAGATGGCAGCGTTGACGATGATAAGTACCTGACGGATCTGAAGCACTCCCTGGAGTTTGACAAATTGAACTTTGACTTGGAGGATGAGGAATCGCGCGGAGGATCGCCAATTGAACCGGTGAAGCCGGAGGAATTGATCATGAGGCTGCCGCTGGAGGACGAAATAGACGAGGCGGCCGACTTGTTCATAGGAAGGTTCCACCGCCAAATGAGGATCGAGGCAGTAACAGAAGCAGCACTCCTACCCACCCAGGAGGAGATGCTCCAGCCAAGCCCCTCTAATCTAATCTAATCTAATGTTATCTAAATTAACATTGCCACCTACCTCCTATCGAATTATTTATGATTATGTTCACGCTCATATAAAATTACAAGAAGCTCGGGCACAACTCATCGTTTCTTTCTATTTCTTGTATGCCAATGTTAAAAATGAAAATTCAGTGGATAATATTAAACATATTTTTTAGACAAATGTTTTGTAAACAATTATTAAATATATATATATACACAGGATGTGCTTAGAGTAAAAAAAGTACGATAAAATGAGATAAAATAAGATAAATTGTGAATTCGTAATTCGTGTAGTGGAATAAAAAGTTAAATAAATTTTAGAGATTTTTAAAATTTTTTAAATTTTTTTTGTATTTTTTGACACATCAAACGGTGCCATAATACACCAAAAAAAAATATTTATACAAATCTGGGCATTCAAGTCTGTGCTTTTCTTGAATATTTTTTTCCCTTTTAAAAAACCCAAGCTACAAATTTGAGCCCCCAAAAAAAGGTAAAATGATATCTTATGACTTGAATTTGAATTGAGCCGAAATTTAATTAAATATTAAGAATTATATCCATGGATACTTTTTAACCCTTTGGCCACACTAAAATGTAAATATTGGCCCAAAAAAAGAAAAACCAAAGGTAAAATTATCATTTTACGACTCAAGTTCGCAAAAGACTAAATTTGCTTATCTATTAAGAAATATGTCAATAAATTTTTTCAACCTTTTAAAAAGCCCATAATACAAATCTATACAAAAAATAGTTCAAGGATAAAATAATTATTTTACGACTTGAATTTGGATTGAATTGAAATTTCCTTAACTACTAAAAAACATGCTGATAAATATCTTTTAGCATTTGATCTAAAAATGAACCAAGGGTAAAACAACTATTTTACAGCCCATGTACAAATTTAGGTGAAAAATAACATTCAAGAGTAAAATATTTATTTGTAGAACTCAAGGGAGGGAGTGATAGAGAAAAATTTGTGATCATAAAGTTTTTTTTTTTTTTCTCCATAGAATCTTAATTGGAATGGAATGGAATGGCTATCTAATTATATAAATTGAGGAATGTCTAGTCTTACTTAATATGTAAATAGCTATTCCAACATCATTTTTGAATACCAAACATCAAAATAGGTTAAAAAATAAATAAATTTCAGTCCATTCCCATGTACCAAACTAGCCTTAGGTTTATTTTCACTTCCTTAGGTTTATTTTCATTTTCTCACTTTCTCCCTATATTAAAAGCAATGTTGTTCAATAAAAAGATTTGTCAGGATAAATTATCATAATGACATGAAAACTTGTGCGTTTTATCACTTTAAATGAAAACAAACATTAATATACTCGTTAATTTCAGAAATACCATTAACACATCTTCACGATAACTAATTCTCATAAACTTTTTTGGCAAAAGTACTTTTTACTCCCCTGTGATTTATCACTAAAGTGCAACTGCCAAAATTTGTCTAAATTAACAATATATAGTTTCATAGGTATTTAAAAAGTCTCTATTTTAAAATTAGATTTTTAATCAATTAAAATTACACATTTTGGACTTAAGCTTTTATTTTCATATATTTCTCTCATTACTTTCCTTTTTGCACCACTGCTTGAGGATTGTCTTTTAGTTATACTGGTGTGGGATTAATATTTAGTAGTGTTCGTGAAGAGTTATTTTATCTTTTTACATTTTCTGGTAAAAACATCAATAGTCCCAATTTGGTCACAAGGGGATTAAGAGGTGTATCTAAAAATATACGACGGTAAAATAAAAGTGACCTTAAGCTCAAAGAGGTAAAATGTACCTCTAATATCTTGGCAACATCGTTACCAAATACTCATCAAAAAAAAAAAAAAAAAATACATCAAGCTCAAAGAGGTGAAATGTACCTTTAATGTCACTTAAGCTCAAAGAGGTAAAATGTACCTCTAATATCTTGGCAACATCGTTACCAAATACTTATCAAAAAAAAAATACATCGTTACCAAATTTGATAAGAAGGTGAAACCACCAAACAGCAAATATTTGTATGCAGTACTATAACTGACCATTAATTGCTGGTGATTTATCTGAAGTCAAAATTTATAACTTCTAACAATCAGCAAGTGCAATAAGCTGATCAACCACACTTGGATCTGCAAGTGTGCTTGTGTCCCCAAGCTCATTCAACTGCCTCGAAGCTATTTTCCTCAGAATCCTCCTCATTATCTTTCCACTTCTTGTCTTTGGAAGACCCGGTGCCCAATGGATTTTGTCAGGAGCTGCAAAGGCTCCAATCTGAAATGCAACAAACAAAACATTAGAATATAAACTTTTATACTGTCCTCGAAAGGCATAATCATTTTTATTTAATTCTATTCCTTCCCCATGTTTACATGCAAAGAATACAAGGACGTATAAAAGAATTCAGAAAAGCTGGCTGCCAAAACATTGCATTAATTGCTCCTTTCGTTGCAGAAATCACAGTGCCTTGAGGATTACATAGGCATTTTGTAATCCTCAATAAAGTTCCGTTCAGATCAGAGTATCAGTGTACCTCTACAAGCAGCTTAGGAACTGAATTTGGAGAAATTCCAGTGACCTCCCCTAAGGATTGAATTGGAATTATGTAATCTTAAGAAAAGTTCCATTTAAATTTCCTTCCAATCAAATCAGTATCAGTGTGTGTCATTACAAGCAGCTTAGGAACTCAATTTAGAGGTCTGATGAAATCTAAAACTCTATTTATGCACTGATAGATATCAGAATACATAGCTAAGTTTCTTCTGCAAACGAAAGTTCTCTTCTTTTAAAAGGTAAAAAATTATTTATTAGGGAAGTTGATTGGAATGACTCTTAATTGATGACTTTTGGTGTAGATAGGGGTGCTTCTTCACTTGAGGAAGCCGCTCTCCTCTCAAATGAAATTCTATCTTACAATTTGGGGGCCACGTTACCAGCACTAAATCTTTGGCTTTGACCCTAATTAGTGTAAATCCAAATATATAAGTAGATTTTTATGCTCCTGAAACCAACAAAGAAAACTAATGGTGAAATTCATTTCCTTTGCTTGTGTTGGTACAATTGGAGAACCAAAATCTGGTGAGGGAGAGAGAGAGAGAGAGAGAGAGAGCACGCTTTAATCATTGAAGAAAAACCAATTTACAAGACAGCAAAAAATGTCTCAGCAAAAAATGTCTCTAGACCTAAGGTAGGAAATAAAGATTTCTGATAATAGAACTTCCTACTTTTCATTTGCCTTTATGTGTGTATGAAACATAAAAGTACACTAAAATAGGCACCAGACGGGGAAGCGACCAATGTGCATCAAAACCTACACAATTGAATACCCTATACATATCCTTCTTTTTCCCTGTTGCTCGTGGTTTCATAAAACCAAAAAAAGTGTAAGCCAAGCCAGGTTTCATGGTCATGAAATAAGTTCAGTAGATCAAATTCACTCAGCCAGCTCATCTAAGGCCGCAGGATTTGGACCACATAAAAACACATCTAAGTCGATGATAAAATTATAAAGATATGGCCACTGAAATGAGATACTAGCAAATCGATGAGGATATAGATTCTCCAACGCTATATCTGTAAATGAATGCCATCGACAAGGCATGCAAACCATGTGTTTTGAAAAAGTTCTTGGCATGGTAGATGACCACTGAAGTAAACACCCACCTGATTTCTCACAGTAAGTCTAAGACTTTTCCGGAGTTCTTCACTATAAGGAACACCATCAACCAGAGTAACAAATGCATAAATCGCCTGTCCTTTAACCTAACAGAAAAATTACAAAGAAAGTTAAAAACATATGCCAGAGCATATCTCAAGGACGTGTTTACTATAAATAGACACTAGATCACAAAGGTACCTCATGCTCAACACCAACAACAGCAGCTTCAGCACACTGTGGATGTGAAACTAGAGCAGATTCAACTTCTGCTGTGCCAATACGATGTCCACTGAGCATATTGATGGAGCAAAAAGTTAAACATCATTCGTGAAAACGCATAAATTACTTAATGCTGAATGCAAGTTAGTTTATCGTATTTTTTTGCCTAGTAAATTTGCAAGTACTCACTCAAATCAAATGGGTGTACGAATTCACAAGATTCCTAAATTTGAAAGGGATGATAAAAATAGTAGCAGATGAAAATCAGCTAGTACCTGACATTGATAACATCATCAACTCTTCCAGTGAGCCAGTGGTACCCATCCTTATCCCTGAAATAAAATTGTAACTAGACAGTAAGAAAACAAATTAGGCACCAGCTTGTATTGCTTTCAGGTAAATATTACCATTGGACACAGGGAAAAATGGCATCAAGTTAAAGAACAAACAGTACATCTCTCACCATCACTCCAAAAATGAGTCACTAAGTTGTAGTTATTTTTTTTATTTTTTATTTTTTAATTTTTTCCATGGTGTTGGTTTTGTGGGGTAGGGTGAAGACACTTTTTTTTCTCTTTAAATTGCTGTATTTCTCTTATTTTCTATGCTCATCAGCTGGAACTTAAATTTTTTATTTTTACAAGTAAAAATATATTAAAAGGGATCAAGGGAATGCCATCCGACACTCTGCTCTTTAGGTGAATCAAACCATTGAAAAAGATCTTTATATGTTTCTCTCTGACTCCTCTTTCATCCTTGAGTAAACATTGTGCTAAAATCTGGAATTTTTTTTTTTTTTGAAGAAAAACTACCATTTACAGTTTACTTTCTGTAAATGAATTCTTCAGATGCTGGGGGAAAATGAAAATTACCTACTGCAGCCATCACCACTGAAATAATAGCCTGGGAATGGTTTGAAGTACGTAGTTTCATATCTTTCATGATCTCCATAGAGAGTTCGAAATGCCCCAGGCCAAGAGTTTTTCACGCACAAATATCCACTGCACTCACCTTCAATCTCTAAACCCTTCTCATCCACGATGACAGGCTGAATTCATATCAAAAACATGCACAAGGAATGAGTAAAACACAAGAATAATATAGGAAGAAAACACTATTACGTGATGTTCTAAAGTAGTACGGCAGTAGCGGAAAGCACCTTAACCCCAAAGAAAGGGAAAGTGGCAGAACCAGGCTTCTGCGGCCAGGCACCGGGTAAAGGAGTAATCTGCAAGCAACAGCATGAATCATGTTGCAATTACAATAGTGCACAAGCCAGGTAAAGAAAAAGACAAAGCCTTTTGGCTTCAAGATGTATGATTATTCCCTAAAGTTGTGTATAGTTGATGAGTTATTGATGATCTTTGTGCAAACTTTTGGAATAATTACATAATTTTGATAAGGATGTATGCACTTGATCCTTTTGTCGTTCTTAGTGTGAATCCAGGGTAACAGAGGTCAAGATAGCAATGAAACAATCTAAGTCATGAATGAGCTGGAATGGGGGATGGCTTGCATGATAAAGGACCAAAAAAGGAACACATCAGAACTTGCACTCAGGAAAATGTAATAAAGTTTTTCTGCCACAGAACCCGTAGCAAATTATCACCAATGTTTTTTCTGCACTCGGAAAAACAAACTAACATTTTTCTAGAAACAAGCTCTCAGCACATTTCTACAGCAGTGAGTTGGTTCATGATTAGTTCATTGCAGCAACTGTCTTGAGTTCAGTATTCCCCACATAAATTTATTGACTAAACAGTGCTACCTAGCTTAGTGAAGCCTCAGTTGGCAGAAAACACCTGGCATTGAATCTCAACTTCAGCAGGTGATAAGCACTCAATATTGCGTATTCAAGTTGGGTTTAGGGTGTTCATTACATTGATTTTATGGCTAAAGGCTCAGTTTTAACATAGAAATCTCACAAATTTGGATTGCTTGGTGTTTCATATTTTCAAGGTTTAAATGACAACAATTGAAGTGTTGGAACACTTAAGGAAGCAAGATGGAAGAGCCTAAGATCAAGAGGTGATAAAAAGAGGATAAAAAAACGAAACAAAGTGTAGAGAATGGCCTAACCAACAATAATAGAAGAGCCAAGCAAAGTGGCACATTTTAGAAATTTCCAGAAAATCCAGGTTGACACCCCTTAGTTTTTGGGGAATAACTTTTGAGTCGAAAGTCATATGGACGCAATTCTTATGGTGTTAAAAAGATAATTCAAAGATCTACAACTTTTGTGTTTTAGCCGTTGTTCGAATTTGTCATATTGAGGGTCAAAATCAACTCTAAAGTCAGAGGCAGCAGCAAGCTGCTTGCAATTAACAGTCCTCAGTCGATTTTGGGGATTTTAATGGTGTTTTTGTAATTTATGGGCTTTGGGGTTATAAATACTCATAGGATTTCAGAGAAAGAAGCTTTTAAATATCTTTAGAGATTAGGATAGGGTTTTAGAGGGAGAGGGTGGCTCTCCACCTCTCCCACTTTGGGTTTTAGATTTTCATTGTACCTTCTAGGTTTCTTCTTTCTTGTAACTTCAATGTCTCTAAAGTAGTTCTAAGGCAAGGAACCTTCAGTGATACTTGAAGACAAGTTTATAAATGTTTCAATTGAGGTATTTTGATCTTTAAACATCTTCCTATCAATTTTTGTTGGTGGATGATTGATTTTCTCTTGAATCCCTCATAAATGAATTCTCTTCTAGGCTCTTTCTGCCATTGCGTATATCGAATACTTGTATTATGTATGCATGTTGGGTACGTGTTTAGAATTCTCTACATTCCTAGATTCTTTATCCACGAACTGGATTTTTTTACATTGAATGCCATGATTCCCTAGGTTTTCTAACACCATGCTTTGTTTTCTAAAATCAACTAATTCCCCTTTTCCATTGATTTTGCTTAATAATCCTAGGAATTAATTAGGTAAAGTTACCATTATAAGTTTGTAATTGGAAATTCGTGATCCGATGACCTAGCTAATTGAAATTATGTTCTCATATGCTTGAAGAATCAATTTGATAGAGTTAAGATTGTGCGATGCCAATGTAACTAGGTAATCCGATGACTTGCTTAATTATAATTTATTTGCCCTAAATTCTTCGCACAATCCATTCCCCACAATTTGAGTAGTTGCATGCTTGTTAGATGACTGATCCAAGGTCCTTTGCCCATTTGTTTTATCGTTTCTAGTTTAATTTTAATTGGTTTCAATTTTCACCTAATAGGTGTTTAACAAAATTCCTAGTAAGTTTTTCTATTCAAAATCAAATCTGTTTGCATTTGTTTTAATTTATGTCTATGAAGTACGGATACTTCAAATTAAGCGCCGCACTTGTATCGGATACTCGGATACGGCTAGGATACGGCCGAATACGTATCGGATACGCCACGTGGAGTATCCTGATTTTTTATTTTTAATTTTGCAGAGGATGCGGCTAGAATACGACTGGGATACGGGAGGGATACAGGAAGGATACGGGAAGAATATGGCGGGGGTCAAAATGTAATATTTTAAACTTTATTCAAAGGTAAAATTAATATAATAAAATTTAATTAAGGATCAAACTATAAATAATTAAAATATAACTCAATATATAATAAATTTTCTATTAGTTTATGGATTAAATGGTATTTTTCATGTTATATAATTGTTATTTATATAATATTTGGTAGTATATTAATGCTATTTTAAAAAATATTTTCAATAAAATATATATTTTATTTTATTTTTTTGCCATATCTTCGCCGTTTCCGTATCCTCATTTTTTGAAAATTGTCGTATCCCGTATCCGTACCCATATCCGTATCCGCTTCCGTATCCGTATTCGTATCCGTGCTTCATAGATTTATGTGATACCTACTAGCTAGATGATTGAATTGCCAGCCGCTAAATTAATCTCTCCTTGTGAATTTGATCCCGTACTTACCTGTTGTTACTTAACGATACTCAAACACTAGCGAGTTTATAAAACAAAGTTTTGTGCTAACCATCAGGGTAAGGGGTTAATGGCTCCCTCCCATTGGACCACGGGGGGGGGGGGGG
>JAVXUM010000003.1:2297271-2322796 GCA_035590655.1 Pouteria glomerata
AAGGGCAAATTTGGAGATGGACAAACTTTACCAACACCTTTCACAGGATTAGATGAACCATTAGCTGTAGTGATATTGGAAATAGGAGAGTGCTGAATATCAGAAAATAATGAGAAGATTCTAGACATGTGATCTGAAACACCAGAATTTATAATCCATGATGTTTGTAAAGAGGTGGTCATATAGGTAGTAGACTTACCTTGATGGGCTAAAGAAGCTACAGGAAGAGATGCCTGCTGAGCCGTTTGATATTGGAGAAATCTGGCATATTCTTCTCCTGAAAGTGTCACAGTTGATGTTTCTCCCATGCTAAGCTTGTCCAAAGAAATAGAAGCATCAGATGAGGCTACGTGAACCATGTGGGCTGGTTTTCCATGAAGGATCCAACAATTTTTCCTAGTATGTCCAACACGATTGCAATTTGAGCATCTGGGTCTAGTACCACGACCTCAACGACCACGACCACGTCCCCCATGACTACGTTCATCAGACTGAGAGAGAGACTTGGGTCCTTGGTTGTCAATGGAGGTTTGACTAACTAAAGCTGATCTTGCAGAGTCTGGAGCATTGGATGAGTTCTTAGAGACTGCCCTCATAACCCTGGAGTTAGTTTCTACAAATGAGGGAAGAGTGGCTCCACTGAGAATCTGAGCTTTTACCGGTTCGAACTCAGGGTCTAAACCGGCAAGAAAACGAAGAACCACCATTTCCTCTCTTTGTTTCTGCATTTCCTTGATATCTGTGGACAATGTTTGCAACGTATTAAGTTCCTCATGCACACGTTTCAAAGATGCAAAGTAGTCCGTAACAGGTCTACCGGACTGTTGGAGTTGGAAAAATTCTAATGATAGATCATACATCCGAGTAAGATCACTAGAAAAAAGAAGATGAACATACTCCCATATGTCTCTACATGTATCGAGATGGGTACACATATCAGCTATATTAGGCTCCATAGAGTTCCACAATAGGCTGACAAGATGAGCATCTTCTTGGACCTAAGTATCGTACTTAGGATCCGTTTTAGGAGGTTCAGCCTCAGTTAAATGTTTTTGTTTTCCATACCCTGTTAACGCAATCTTGATAGCTTTAGACCACTGAATGTAGTTTGACCCATTCAATTTTCTGGTGGTCAACTGTTGAGGCATCGGGATAGAACCATCCATCATTTTCTAGTCAAAAGGAGTCTCAGTAGCCATTGTAGTTCGCTGGACTTAGACAAAATCAACCGGTCAGACAAATAGTGACTGATGAAGAGAGAAAGCAAATGGAAGTTGCCTAAACACTGAACTGAGGTCATTAGTAGAGACGCCTGGTGAAGGAGAGACAGCTGTCCAAAAGGGGGGAAGGCTGCTGGAGCTCCACGCGCTTGTACGCGCGGCTTCAGCAACGGCGCGTGAAGGCCACGCGCAGAGAGACAGGTGGCGTGTGATGGACTTTCCGGTGACGATGTACTTCCGATGACAATCGCCTCTCTCCGTCGACTACTCAAGTGTGTTCAGACTTCCGAACAATCGACCTGGTATGGACCTATGTTGCTATAAAGCTTCGACCGAGACCTCTGTTGAACAGACAAACGAAAAACAAAATGGAACCTTACAACAGGGACCAGGAACAAGACTTGGAATGCTCTGATACCATGAAAGTTTGGTGGATTTAGATGAATAGCACACCACACTCTCAACTGAGTGCTTGTCTATTGAATTTATACACATCAAAAATTCGACCATACATATTCTAGGGAGACTCTACACATTCTATTTGAGATTCTACAGGTTCTGTACGTCTACATTCATCATACACATTATTGTACATTAATTACATTCATTAACACTATAATCTCTTAAAGAAGAACTTATTCTAGATATCTGTATATCCTTTTAGTGAAAAGTTTTGCCGCTGACTGTAATTTATGGATTTGTTGAGCATTTCTTCTCTGTAATAGTTTCCAACATTTTTTTTTGGGTGATTATAATATTTTGTCATTATAATTCTTTAGTACTGATTTCTACTACTTCCATAACAAGCCAACAATCCAAATTCTGTGGCTTATTCTCGATTATCACTGAATTTTGTGTGTTTATGGATTGCTAAAAACTTGATCTCTTTCGTCATGGGGAGAGTTCTGTCCAGAGTTCAGACACACTTCGTATGTGTTTTTTATTTATTAAACTATGGCTTCCTAAAAAATAAGATCTATATATGCTTTTAGTGGCAGGCGGGATCAAGGCAGCAGGCCACTCCATCTGGATTTGAGCCAGATAAAAACAATTGGGGCTGGAACTGGTTGGAAAGATGGATGGCTGTTCGTCCATGGGAAAACCGATTTCTTGACATTAATCTCAAAGATGGAGCGATGATGCAAGAGAATGGATCAGCTGAAGGAAAGAATGGGACCAAAACCCTGTTGAAGTCTGCTCGGAGGAAACCCATTGCTTCAAATCTTCAGTCAACCCCGTCAAATCACAAAACTGATACGTCTCATTCTGATGGCTGTAGTTCTTCACCCAACAAGCCGACAAGCATGCTAGAAGCAACTACCACACTATCTACCAAGCCAAAGTCTAAGCCACCTCTTGAAGATTTGGTTGAGAAGGCTGGCTCAAGACCTGGTATTGGGTCAAGATCCCAGAGCAATCCTAAAGAGAGATCCACATTTTTGGATAAGCAGGCAAAGAAGCGATTATCTTTGCCCAATAGTGGTGAGTCTCTATCTCTTGCATGGTTATGCTTTCTGATGATGTATATATATATATATATTAAGTAATGTAAGAACTGTATTGAAATCATCAAGGGGGTGCAACTCGTGGTATAAAATGGGACTAGTCCTTCTATACAAAGGCTGAGAGCACAACTATTAAACTACAAAAAAGCCTATAAAGTCCAAAAAAGTACGCATTTCAGGATCCATGGATTGGGATACCCATCTGTGTAACGAAGCAGAAATGGACTCCTAAGCCTTTAAAAGAGGCAACTTCCTCCTTGAAATATCCGTCTATTCTTTTTGCTCTAAACTAGCCAACAAATTGAAAATGGATGACTAATAGAACATGCCACAGGATGTCAAAAAATCATTAAAGTTTTAGAAAAATATTTTTTGGCATTATCACTACAGAGAACCTTCGCAGACAAATTGAATTGAATTTAATTTCAAAACAGAAGGCTTTGAATATAGAAAATAACTCAAAATGATCTTTCATTAACCAAAATCCAGGCAAGTCTGGAATGATCATCCACAAAATAACATAATACCTAAAACCCAATTTGAAAGTAATACGGCTAGACGCCAAACATCTGAATAAAGTAAAACTACTTAGATGACCTACAATTGACGCAGGAAATAATTGTGTTTCCTCAACTGACAAGACTAGATTAAAATTTTTTACATAATGAAGACTAGGTAACGTGGACTTTAATTTACCTAATGATGAATGACCAAAACGACAGTTAATCTTTTTAGGTGATGCAATAGTATAATAAGCTTTAAGAATAGAGACGTCAAGATGGTAGATCTATTTGGTTTCATGTCTTCATATCTTGTAAAATGACCAAATCATGAAGAAAGTTACTGAGTGATTTAGATTTTTAGGAAGTTTGCTAACAGACATCAAATTAAAAGGAAATGAGGGAACATTTAAGACAACATATAGGAAAAGAGATGAAGAAAGTGCAACTGTACCAATACTAATTATTGATTTAGAAGAGCCCTTGGTTACTGTATTAGCTGGCTAGTAGAGATGGGGAATATTGAATAGTAGAGAACAAGTTGGATAATTCAGACATATTATCAGATGCACCAGAGTGGATTATCCAAGGAGGAGAATGAACAAAAAAAACATGTAGGAGATTTACCTTGATGGGCAAAAGTAGTTGGGAGAGAAGCTTTTGGTTGGTTGCTTGATCTCTGTTACTGGTTAATCTACTACTAGTTGTTGGTTGCTTGATCTCTATTGGTGAATCAGAATAGACTGCATGACCAACATGACAAGGTTTGCCAAATAGGTCCCAACATTGGTCTTTGTAGTGTCCATCCTTGCTATAGTGGCTACATTTCAGTTGTCCGCTACCAAGGCCGCCACATCCTCCTTATCCACAGTTATTACGTTCATCACATGTAGCTCGATTGTCAGGGTAAGAATGTGGATGATGTATTGAATCCTTGTCAATATTTTGTCCTAGTAATGCAGATCCAGTAGTATTAGCATCTAAAGAAGAATTCTTTGATAAAACTTGTATGGCTCCAAAATAAGCTTCAGTTAAGGAAGGAATGGATTTCCCACTAAGTATTTAAGCCCTAACAGACTCGAATTCTGGATCAAGACGGGCAAGAAAATGGATGACGACCTTTTGGTCACACTGCTTCTCGATTGCATTAATATCTGTTGACAGTGGTTGAAGAGTATGTAGTTCTTCATCAAATTGTTTTAAAGAAGTGAAGTAGTTTGTAACTAGTTTATTAGACTGCTATAACTGAAAGAACTCTAGAGACATCATACATGCGAGTGATATTATTGAAGGACAAAGTGATGTACTCCCATACTTCTTGTAAGTCTACAAATGGGTACATGTGAAAGCCATGTGTGGTTCCATCGAAGTCTGTATAAGACTGATAATATGGGCACTGGCTGAATCCATTCTTCATATTTTGTATCGGTTAGAGGAGCAGCAACTTCTGTCAAATTTTATGTTTACCATAACTACTTAGGGCAAATTTAATAGCTGTA
Organism: Pouteria glomerata; assembly: GCA_035590655.1. NCBI lineage: Eukaryota > Viridiplantae > Streptophyta > Magnoliopsida > Ericales > Sapotaceae > Pouteria > Pouteria glomerata. The sequence continues at coordinate 2,301,996 of JAVXUM010000003.1, forward strand.
GCCCTTATTATAGTCGGTGTTGTCCAATTTCTAACTTGTCAGCTAAGTAGGGTAAATAGTGGTGGTGAAACTATTACCTTGGAATTTGTGGTCATTGATAATTAAAAAATACATTAAACTAACTCAATGCATTCTGGAGTGTTTGGAACTTGGTGACCAATTATGACCTCACACTTTAAACTTGAACTAGTAGAGACAAACTCAAAACAAATTGGGTTGGAGACGGTGATCTCAATGACTAGAATTGACAATTGGAGATCAAGCGACAATTGTACGGAGGCTACGAGCAATGATCGTGAATGATGATCTCAATCTGGGTTGACAGTGATGTGCTTGACAATTTGGGTTGATGATTGGACGATGATGACTGGACTGGAACTTCACGATGACTAGACTGGGTCAACAACAATGAGGATTTTTTCGTCTAGAAACCTCAAGAAGCCTCATGACAACTAGACTGCTCTTCACAATGAGGGTTGTCTACAAGGCTGATGACTAAAGGCTGATGACTAATGGCTGATGAGCTTCTAGAAGATTGGCAATGATTGACCGAAATAAAATGACAATGACTAGGGTTTTTTGGGATCCATTGTTTGATACCATGTTAGAGAACAAGTTATTGAATGATGCTTAACATACCCAATAGGGTTTTTTTGTATCGTGTCTATGGTGATGGTTACCTGTACAATATAGAAGGTCTATCCGAGTAATAAAAAGAGAAAAAAATCATAATCGTGGATAATAATATCCTTGATCTTTTATCCTACCATATTTACATTACCATAATTTGACAATTAGATTACCTTCAATGAAGATTCAGTAACCTATAGTAGATTACCTGACCAATCTGGTTTTGTATACCCATTTACTAAAGTATGTCCTTTCTCCTAATATAGGCCTTTATGGGGTGGTCCTTTTAAACAAGTCAAAATTCAAACAACTACATCCCATAACTAGTTCAAGGTGATTCCAAAACCAACTAATCACGCTCGTAACAAATAAAATATGTGGTTTCATAATTGTCAAGTAGTTTAGCTTCCCAACTAATTTCTCGTACTAACTGAGATTATCCAATAAGTCACCCTTACAAGCTTTATATTGGGATTGATAGGAGTGCCTATAGGTTTATAGTATAGCATAGCTATCTCCATTAGCAAGTCTAGAACATACTTTGTGAGAGGGCAATACCTTTGCATGAACGAGCTATCTCAATACCAAAAAGTACTTTAGTGGCCCCAAATCCTTACTATTAAACTTACTCTAAAGGAATGTTTGCAACTCAATGATGCCCGGTGTATCATTATCTGTGATAATAATGTCATCTACATATACTAAGAGCCATATCCTTTTATGAATGACGTGACGATAGATGATAGAATAATTAGCACCACATCGAGTCAGACCAAACTCCACATCCATAATGTTGAATTTACCAAACCATGCATGAGGAGATTATTTTGAGCCATGTAAGGATTTCTTGAGCTTGCAAAGTGATTAAGACTCCCCCTAAGTATCAATTTATCAAGGTTTCTTTATATAGATTTCTTCAAAATTGTCTTGCAACAAGGCATTCTTGACATCTAATTGATGAATAAGTTAATGATAAATTACGGCAAAAGAGATAAGAATCTGGACATAGGTTACTTTTGCCACAGGAGAAAAGTTTCAAAGAAATCCAAGCCATAGGCTTGAGTATACCCTTTAGCAACCAAATGAGTTTTCAGTTTGTCAATAGAGTCATCTGGTTGCACCTTGACTATATAGGCCCATCAATATCCAACAACCGACTTATCGAGGGGAAGATTGACCAAATTCCAAGTATCATTAGCTCAAAGTACAAATATTTCATTCTCCATAGCTATCGCCACCCAAAGTGAAATTAAGTTTCATCTACAGAGTAAAAGTCAGAAATAGACGATGTAGATGAAATAAAGGCATGATATGAGGGAGATAAAGCCTGATAGGTGACAAAATTGGAAATGCGATGAGAGGTACATGTGGATTTGCTTTTGCGGGTGGCAATAGTCAAATTTAATTGAATTGGCAAATTTAAGTTATTAATAGGTCTAGAGACGAAGAAGAAGGTATGGAACAATTGAGATTGGTGGGGGCATAAACCCAACGTCTGGTGTAAACTTACGAATTAGGATGTTGAAGGCGATTTGAATGTTAGGGATATTGGTTTTCTTTAGATGGCAAGGAAAGAAGACCTGGGAAGGGAAGACTGTCAAAAGAAAATAAAGATTGATATTCAGAAAATAGAGTAAATTCAAAAAAATGTGACATCGACACACAAAGTATTGATTAGGGGAGGATTGTAACATCTATATCTCTTTTGTGATCGTGAATACCTTAAAAGGGGGCATTTAAAAGCATGAGGGTATAGTTTATCAACTCCCTTGTCCAGCTGATGAACAAATGCAATATACCCAAATATCTTAGGTGAGATAGGAATAGGGGTAGCAATTGGGTCTTGTCGTGTCCTGATTCATAATTTGTGTTTATCCGCATTGATTTATGTTTATGCTTAATTAATGAACATGTTAAATAATTAGTCTTCAAAATTAGATTAAATCATTTTCTTATTTTCTCTTCGTAATTTCATGTTTGTGTTGACGATTTTTATGTTGTGTCTAGAAGAGCCATTCCTAAATAGGAAAACTGGATTGGTTGAGAAATAAGATAGAATGAGGGAACCAACCATGGAGAACTGAAGAGGGCATCCTATTAAATAGAAGACATGTTGTAAGGACAACACTCCCCCAGTAGGCTTTAGGAACGTGTATCCAAAGTTGTTAAAATCCTGATTTTACTTAAAATCGGTGGAAGGTTCAAAAATCGAATCGTAAAATCGTAAGATTTTACCAAATAACTATACAATGAAAATATAGTTCATTATGCTACAATTTTTTATTTATAGCTTCCATTTTTTTGATAAGTAAATAATTTTATTAATAAGAGGAAAGAAAAGATATATATCAAGAAAAATGGCATACACAAAAATTTCCTTATATTAACAAAAAGAAATTTTAACAAAGTTTATAAAAGATTTTATATCTGGTTTTATACTCCCTTTACTAAACTATACAATTAAGACCGTTAAAAAGTTTAGTGTAATCTATATAATTGACATTAAAATATTAACTTCATTTTATCTTAATTTTTATTTGAGTTGAAATATATTTGTAATACTAAAGGTCTCTTGGTTTCTATCTTAACTACTACATTTAATTTATGGTAGTCAATTTGGTGCAACAATGGACACATGATTCTCAACTAGTGTAGTATAGTAAATAATGGTGTTATAGAAATAAAGAAAATATCTGAAAAAAATAACTAGTGAAATAGTTGTAGCATATTATTTGAAAAAATTATATAAAAATCAATTAATATTTAAAATCGGTAAAATCGCTTATAAAATCGAGATTTTATAAAATTGAGATTTTACTTATTTTGCCCCTATTAAGATTTTACGTAAAATTGAACAAGCTTTCCCTCTCTAACATTGTAAAATCGTAAGATTTTAAGATTTAAATCGGGATTTTAACAAGATTGCGTGTATCTGAATTAGCAAATAGTGTACTGTCTCATGAGATATAAATTCTCTCTCTCAACGGCTCCGTCTTGTTGTGGAGTGTGAGAGCAAGAGTGTTTAATAAAGCTCACCAAGAGAAAAGATGAAATCGGTGAAAAAAATATTCCTTGGCAGCATTACTGTAAATAGTTTTAATAGGCACATTAAATTGAGTTTATGGAAAATGACATAGAATGATTTTTCATTAAATAAATTGAAGAACTACTTGAAAAATCATCAACAAAAGTAACTAGGTAGTGGAACTCAAAATTTGAAATGACATGACTTGGACAATGAACATTTGAATAAATTAAATGAAAATGAAGCAACACATTATTATTTATCATAGGGAAAAATGATGCACATGATACTTTCCGAATTGATAAGACTCACAATCTAAAAATTGTAATTGACACAAATTGGGTATCACAGCGTTAACCAAGCAAGAGACAGGTGACCAAGGTGGTAATGTATGTCCATTAGGGAAGCAATTGCAAAATAAGCTATAGAGGTTTGTCCAGATGATGCATCAAGGCCCCCTTGGTTTCATGCCCTTTACCAATCTTCTCATTTATCTTCATATTTTGAATAATTTAATTAGGAAAGAAAACATTGAACAATTTAATTACTAAGTGAGCTTGGTGATAAACACAAGATTATATGAAAAAGATGGTAAATATAGAATAGAAGACAAAGCTAAGGAAGGAAATGGAGAAGTGATATCAATTCCCTTAACAGGATTATTAGAGCCATTGACTATAGTGGTAAGAGGAATGATAGACGAATAGTGAATGTTAGAACACAATTTAAGTGTTTTAGACCATAAAGTTTGAAGCACCAAAATCAAGAATTCAAGGCATGAGAGAAAATGTAGTAGACAAGTTATTGGGTTACCTTGATATGCAAGGGAAGCATTAAGAGGGATGCTTGATGGGCTAGCCAGCTGATATTTAAGGAATTTGAAGCAGAAATTGTCATAGGATTAGGTGGAGCATTCTCCTTGCAATTAGGCATATTCATTGGGTAGAGAACCTTTCTATATCAGCACCTAAGAGTATCCTAGAATTAAGGAAACAAATTTCTGAAAATCATATATCTAATTCCTATATATCAAAAACCAAAATTGTACAATCCTAATAAATATCTGATCTAATCATTCTAAAAATATAGGATTTATCTACGCTCTCCCTCAAGCTGGGGGTATATATTGATCATTCCCAGCTTGTTTACTAAATCTTCAAAACTTGGTTTATGTAAACTTTTTGTCAAGACATCAGCTGTTTGTTCCTTAGTTGGGATGTAATTCAAAAAACACTCTCATTGTCTATCATCTACTTGATGAAGTGTTGATCAACTTTATCATGTTTTGTACAATCATGATGAACTGGATTCTGTGTTATGCTCACTGCTACCTTGCTGTCACAATATATTATCATAGGGGTACAATTAGGCATTTTTAGTTCCCTTAGCAGTCTTTTAACCAAATTCCTTCACAAATTCCATTGGTTAAAGCTCGAAATTCAGCTTCTGCACTTCTTCTAGATACTACGACTTGTTTTTTTATGTATCCAAGTTAGCAAATTGTCCTATAAATAGGTACAATAGCTTGAAGTAGATCTTCTATCGACGGCCCAGTTTAAGGGTAGATTTCCACCATTTTGTGATTTCCTTTCTTAAAAAACAGTCTATTTCTTGGTGTATTCTTCAAGTAGTTTAAGATTCTAAACACTGCTTCAAGATGTTTCTTCTTTGGTGAGTGTATGAACTGACTTATCATGTTCACAGTAAAGGTAAAGTCAGGTCGAGTATGTGACAGGTGGATTAGCTTTCCCACCAACTTCTGATACTTTTTTATTAGCTTTCCCACCAACTTCTGATACTTTTTTTTGTTGACTTCTCCACCTTTAAGCTCCAACTTAATAGTAGGATCCATTGGTGTCTCAGTTAGTTTACAACCTAGCATGCCTACTTCTTGAAGTAGATCAAGAACATATTTTCTTTGTGTGATAGTGATCCCAGCATTGTTGCGAGCCACTTCCATACCAAGAAAGTATCTTAAGGTCCCTAGGTCTTTTAATTCAAATTCCCCTACCAGATACCTTTTCAAGGATTTTTATTCCACAAAGTCATCCCCTATGACCAAAATCGTTAAAATCAAAATTTTACTTGAAATCGATGGAGGGCCCAAAAATTGAATTGTAAAATCGAAATGTAAAATGGTAAGATTTTACCAAATGCCTGTAAAATTAATATAGTTTATTATGCTACAATTTTTCATTCAGAACTTCTATTTTTTTTGATAAGTTAATAATTTTATTAATGAGAGGAGAAAAAGGACATGTATCAAGAAAAATGCCATTCACAAAAACTACTCAAATTAACAAAACGAACCTTCAACAAAGTTTACAAAAAATTTCATATAAGGTTCTATACTTCCTTTACCCAATTATACAATTAAGACCGTTAAAATATTTGGTGTGGTCTATGCAATTGATATTTAAATATTGATTTCATTTTGTCCTAACTTTTTGTTTGAGTTAAAATATATTTGTAATTTTTTATCATAGATTTCCTGGTCTACATCCTGGCTACTACATTTAATCTATGGTATTCAATTTGGTACAACGACGCACGTGGTCCTCAACTGTTGTAGTATAGTAAATAATAATGTTATAGAATAAAAAAATCTAAAAAAAATAATAAGTTAAATAGTTGTGGCATATTATTTGAAAAAATCATAATAATCTATTTTATTTGACAAAATTACACAAATATCACTTAATGTTTAAAATCGGTAAAATCGTCCATTTAATCAAGACTTTACTGATTTTATTTCTCAAAATTGAGACTTTATTTATTTTGTCCCTATTAAGATTTTATATAAAATCGAACAAGTTTTCTTATTCTAACATTGTAAAATCGTAAAACTCTAAGATTTAAATTGAGATTTTAACAATATTGTCTGTGACAATGATGTCATCCACATATACAATGAGAATAGCAACCTTACAATCCTGAGAGTGTTTATAGAACAATGTGTGATCAGTTTGGGCTTGAATAAAACCTTTCTTCTTAATAGCTCGAGTGATTTTTTAGGCCATTCTCTAGGTGATCGTTTCAATCCAAAGAGAGACATCTTTAATCCACAGACCATGTTGTTTTCTCCTTTAAATCTTGGAGGTGCATCCATATAAACTTCTTCATGTAGGTCACCATTTAAGAAAACATTTTCACATCTAGCTGTTGTAAAGGGCAACCAAGATTAGCTGCTAAAGAGAGTAAAACTCTTATAGTATTCAGCTTGGCTACAGGGGCAAAAGTCTCTTGATAGTCTATTCCATATATTTGAGTGAAGCTTTTGGCCACCGACCTACCTTTATATCTGCTAATACTCCCATCAGCATTGTATTTCACAGTGAATACTCATTTACAACCAATTGTTTTCTTCCCAACAGGTAGTTTTGCCACTTCCCAAGTATCATTTTTCTTGAGTGCATTCATTTTCTCCTTTACTGTTGCTCTCCAATTTGGGTCAACTAGAGCTTCTTCTATATTTTTTGGAATTGCAGTTTCTAACAGTGCAGTGGTAGAGGCATGAAAAATAGGAGACAGCTTTGCATAATATACGAACTTTGATATAAGATGTTGAGTACAGCATCTTGTTCCTTTCCTGACAGCACTTGGTAGGTCCAGATCCTGATCTTGGATTTCAGTGCTGTGCTATTTTGATCATCACTTGCTTCATTGTCTTGGGAACTAGATATGGAGTCAGATTGGCCTTGCTATCTTTGATTTCTTTTTGAATAAACAAGTAATTGAACCTCTGACTGAGAGCCAAGTCTAATATTCTCTCCCCTTGATCGAGAGTTATCTCCTCTTGTTTACACATTTGGCTGAGTTTGTTTGTCACTAAACTCAGATTCAATGTTAGGCACTAAAGGCAAAGGCAAAGATGGAGGTGCTGAGTGTATTGAATGAGGTGAGGAAGATTCCCCTTCAGGTATATCCCATGGCTTATCTTCACTTAAAGTCTCCCCCTGAAGATAAGTGTTTGTAAAGAAAGGTTGGGACTCAACAAGAGAGACATCCATATAGACAAAGACACGACGAAGAGATGGAGAGTAACATTTTTGTACCCACGTTGAGTGGGAGAGTATCTAATGGAAACACATTTAATAGTTTTTAGACCAAGTTTGGAATGATTAGGTGAGTGATTATGAACAAACACAGTACATCCAAAAATTTTAAGAGGTACGGAGGACACTAACCTGAAAGTTGAAAATCGATGTAAGAGCGTGGATAGAGAAGAGGAAAAATTAAGGACTCTCGAGGGCATTCTGTTAATTAGATATGAAGCTGTTAAGACAGCTTCACCCCATAGATATTTAGGTATATTCATAGTGAGCATTAAAGCTCTAGAAACTTGAGGAGATGTTGGTTTTTTCTCTCAGCTGCACCATTTTGTTGGGGAGTATCTGTGTAGGAATTTTGACGAATTATCCCATTAGTGTCAAGGTAGTCACTGAGAATGTCATTAAAATATTCTCCACCATTGTTAGTTCTTAAAGTTTGAGTTGGGACATGAAATTGAGTCAATATCATTGAGTGGAAGGACTAAAAAATTTTGGCAGCTTTTGATTTGGTCATGTTCAAAGATGAGAGAAAATAAGAGAAAATCGACTAAGATGGTTTGGTCATGTTCAAAGACGTCCAACGGAGGCACCGGTTAAAAAGTGTGAAAGTATGAAAATTGTTAGGAGTAGGAGAGGGAGAGGAAGACCCAAGAGTTGTTGGAAATGAATTATTAAACATGATCTTGCCTACATGGATTTAACGGAGGATATGGCCCTCAATAGATTTGATTGACATCGTCAAATCCATATAACTGACCCCACCTAGTGGGAAAAGGCTTGGTTTGGTTTGGTTTGGTTATTTTAATAAATAATTAAATTAATTATTACTAATTATTTATTTAATGTAAAATATATTTTAGTAAATTATTTTTAATAAATAATATAATTAAATTATAATTAGTATATTTTATATTTACTTCATTAAATGTTTTAATAATTAGACTTTATTTAATTATCATTAATAAATAATATAATTAAAATATAATTTAATATATTTGATGCTTCTTGAATTAAATGTTTTTTAGTAAATAATTTACTTGTTTAATTTAATTAATCTAATTAATAAATGAAATATATTTCATTAAATTGAATTAATTTTTTAAAAAATAATTGTTGACTCAAGGTTTATAAATTTAGTTTTATAATGGATTTTGATGATGACAAATATTGAATTAAATTTTTATAATTAATTTTCAAATAGACATTGTATGAAGTGTTAATTTGATGGATTTAAGATAATATACTTGGAAGAAATTGATATTATTTTTGAGGTATTTTTACATGATTTGGATGAAGAAATATAGGAATTTCAAAGTTTAGAATAATGGAAGTTAATGAAAGATGAAGACTTGAACTACAAAGTTAATTTGGATGAGCAGAGAAATCAGACATATATTAGTATTTTGATGATATCTGAAGATCTAACGGTTAAATATTTATGAAATTTTAATATAGTAAACTAGACTTCCATATTTACAACTTTATTTAAGTAAAATTTTTGTGGATCTGAACTTAAGATATCCACAAATGAGCTAGAAGATTAGTTATTTCAGAAGAGATTTTAATCCTGAATTCTTGAGGTAATTTCGATTTTTGAGGTATAACTCATAATCTACAACTTTAAAAATTCTGATTTTTGGTGTGTGAAAAGAAGATTTATGGAGCTACAACTTTTGTAGTTTGAGTTTCTTCAGTTCTAAAAGTATTATGGTAAAACAGTAGCCTTAATTAGAAATACATATTCAGATTGTTAGAAAAAGTTATCTGAAGCTAGTCTCGGTTAGAGGGTATATCTAAAGATCCAACCGTTGGATGAAACTCAAATTTGGCCAGATGATAGTCAACTTAAATATCTACAAAGTCATTACTCTGAGTGAATGTCAGATATGAATGTTATGAAGGTGAAAAATGGTCATAAATGTATCTCAGAAAATCAAAATCTGGAAGGAAGCATTGGAAGCAAGGAAATCAACGTGCTTTGTATGGCAAAAGTGTTTTTTCACTTAGCAACAGCCATTTTGGGATTTTTGCCTATAAATATAACCTCAACTTTAGATTTAAGAAGAAGAAGAAGAAAGATAAGAAAGAAGTGCTTACAAAAAGATACAAGAAAACTAATCATTTTGCAAACATAGAGTAATTTCTTCTTATACTTATGCTTCATCTTTTATATCTAACTTGTGAGAATTTCTTTCTTATTTGATTGAGTGTTAAACTCATCATTCTTATTGTAAGAAAGGGAAATTTATAATCCATTTGATTTGTGAGAGTTAGGTGAGCTCTTGTTGATTTTGGTTTAAGTGTTAGAACCAAGACAAACAATATTCTTTAAGAAAGACTTGTGGAGTGATTTGGAGATAGAATCACTTAGTAGAGTGATTTGCGGATAGAATCACTTGGAGAGATTTTCTAGCACCTTGGAAGCTAGTGTGTAACAAGATTTTCAAAGAATAGTGAAAAAATCTCAAGGAAGGCCTTGGGGGAGTGGACGTAGGCAATATTGAAACCGAACCACTATAAATCGATTGTGTTTGCTTCTCTTCCCTTCTCTTTTTATTTATTGTAAACACTAGCACTCACTCTTTATCTATAAATATTAAATAGTTTTAGTGTTATCCATATTCATTTATCCTTTCCATTTTGACATATTTATTTTAAGGATTGAAATTTTTATTTGTAAAATCTATTTTAAGCAATCCTATTCACCCCCCTTTAGTGTTGCTATTTGGAACAACATTATTGTTTCATGTAAGTTATGTGTTGATATATTCAATAATTTCTTGTCATATTCATCTTTTCATGTAATTCATAAAATACATTATAAAAAGTATGTTTTTATACATCGTGAGTATAAGTGGTTTAGTGCTCACGTCCTTACAGATTATATTGCAGAAACAGAGCTCGAGATCTAAGAGGGTCGACACTCCCAGTTGGAACCCTACAAATGATTGAATAGTTTTAATTTTATGGTTTTAAGTATGATATTCTCAAAATTTTATGTATATAAAAGTATTGTTTTACAAATAAATAAAATATATGTTATCTTAGTTCTAATTAGAATCTATGTATTTTATTAATAAAATAATTATTTTTATTATTTATATTAATGAATAGGAAAGTCATTCGCTCTAAAAAGGAAATAATGAAACTGTAATGGACCGAATGTATTAAATTTTCAATTTAAACTCACTCATCGAGATATCGAGATTTTGGGGCGTGACAAAATTTGTAGAAGTTAATTTTTTTTTTTTTTTTTTTTTTGAAAAATGGTGAGTCAAACACCCTTTGAATGCACAATTTTCTATTTATCTCTTCATGTATATCTAACTTATTATGAAATTATGTTTTCATATTATTGTTAATTGTCAATTTATGCTAATTTTTATCTTAAATTATTGTTGTGATTATAAAAAAAAAATATTTTTACATTTGGTATAGAGCCTTGTTAATATATATATATATATATATATGAAGATCATAATTTTTCAATTACCTATGTTTATCAAGGGATAATATAATAGTGAAAATTCGAAATAATCAACTTCTATGGATATAACAAGCAACTACAAGCAATTAAGTTTAGAAATTAAATAAATCATGATAATGTAAAAAAAAATATTAAGATAAAATGAGGAACTTCTCTAAAAAAAAAAGTTGAAGTTAATCATGAAAGTAATGCTTATGGAGTACACCTTATTACAATATTGACATTTCTATCCTCACTTCAATGGACCATCCCGCAATACGACAATGTAAGTAGAATACTTTTGTTACCCTATCATAATATTGTTCACTTTAGATTGAGTTATATATAACGCAAGAATTTCCTACGAGATCACACATCCTATTATTATTTATTCCATAAATAGCTTAATCTCTCAAAATATGAATTAGTGCTCTAAATAATATCTCTCAAAGCTATGGATTTTCTTTCATCAATATGATCTTAAATAGGCAAAATCCTTCAGGATGAATAGTCAATATTTTGTGGATAGATGACGACAACCACTTACGAGTATAAGAGTAATTTTTTTATTAAATTAGGGTTGTAAATGAATCAAACTCCTCACAATTTTTTGTCAAGCCTATTTATGAGTTTTTATCAAGTTTTTTCGTGAGTTTTTTTGTTAAATATACTCGCGTATCTATTAATGAATAACTTAACAAACAAGTTATATTTTCTAACTTCATAAATAATTTTTAATCTAGCATGTCTAATATTTGAAATTTTAATATTTTTTGTAAATAGTAAAGAAGAGTTTTCATGAGCTCATTTAAGAACATTTAAGTGAGATTGTTCATAAGTTATAAATGAGTTTTTCACAAATATTTAAATGAGAATGTTTATGAGTAATAACTAAATGTGTTCATGAATATTTAAATAAGCTTGTTCTCGAGTTTTAAATGAGTTTGTTCGTTAACACTTAAACGAATTTGTTTGTTAACGGTAAACGAGCTTATTCTTGAGTTTTATCAAGTCAAGTGTACTTTCATTTGAGATTCGTTTATTTATTTATTAAGTTTAAAAATTATATTATGTAGTTTTATTTTTAATTTTTTTTAATTATATAATTATTGATTACTTTTTGATTTTTAATTCTAATTCTATTTTTAATTTATTAAAAAATGCAATATTTCTCCAACATGATTTTATTTGCAAACCATGATTAAAATAATAATTATTGGATGATTTAAGCTTATAAAAATGACTAAAATAATATATTGATAATTTATCTAAATGGACTTATACAAATGCCAAACAAGTTCACTCATGTCAATTCTAATTAATTCGTCTCATAAAATAATTAAAAAGACTATATTCCAAAATGACTAGAACATTACCATATTGAATGACAATTTGCATTAAAACTAATAGAATAAAATGTAACACCATTCGCTTTAAAAATAATAATTCATTAGATTACACTTTTATTACAAAAATTATTTTTTGACTAAAAATTTTGACAAAGTCACATATTGGTACAAGATATATAGACATTGGCTTTTGTAAGGCTCACGAGTATTTAGCGTGGGAAATATAACGTTGTACGTGCGTTTATGGAAAAGTCTATTCTTATAATGTTGTACGTACGTTTATAGAAAAGTCTATTTTTATATTTTTTTTTTGAATAAAAAGTGAACCCATGTCCACTATGTGCAGAAGCCGAAGCATTAAGAGTTAGTCTAATATTATGGATAATCATTAATTACGTATGTAAAACCGTGCCACGGTCCTTTATTGTCCTGGGCAATAGCATGCACGCCTTGCCCCGTTTGCAGTTTGGCTAACAGGCCAAGAATTAGGAACGGAATTTACAAATTTACAAACTTCATCTTACAGGTCAGACTCATGACTGCAGAGTTCAATCATGCACGTGTAGTGTTCTGCAATGGGAGTGATACCATAATATTCACTCATGCAATCCAAGTACCTATGACCCTCAGCCACATTATTTGTGCGAACACAAGCACACAAAACTCCCACAAAAGTTATTGCATCTGGCTGTATATTTACCATCTCCATCTTTGCAAATAGATTGAGGGCTTCCTCTCCACACCCATGCACTCCCAAACTAGTAATCATTGAATTCCATGTGGCTGTGCTCTTCTCTTCCATGCTGTCAAACACTCGTTTCGCATCCTCCAAACTACCGCATTTGCTGTACATGTCAATAAGAGCTGTCCCAAGGAAAGCCCCCAATTTGAACCCATTCCTGAGAGCCAAGTCATGAACCCAGCGACCCAATTTCAGGCTCCCAAGTTCAGCGCAAGCGATTAACAGGCTAACCAGTGTATACTCGTTCGGCTTGACATTATCCATTGATTGCATTCTCCAGAATAACTCAAAGGCCTCGTTGGCAAGTCCACTTCTGGCATAGCCATTAATCATTGCGGTCCAAGAAACAACATTTTTCATTGGCATTTGTTCGAAAAGTTTGCGAGCAATATCCAGTTCCCCACAGGCAACTAGCCCCGTGATCACAGTGGTCCAGGATACAATGTTCCTCGCACGCATTTTATCGAACATCCTACGCCCGTAATCAAAAGCGCCGCACTTGAAGTAGAGGTCCATCAAGGTATTCTGTACGAATATGTTATAGGAAAACCCACATTTGATTGCAAGCGCATGGATCTCCTTTCCCTTGTCAAGCGAAGAGGAAGACAGTTGTTGGCTGCAGGCTTTGATAACAAACGGGAAGGTGAACTTATCCGGCTGGGGGAGGCCTCTGCAGATCATGAGGTTATAGAGGAGGAGAGCTCGGGTTGAGCAGCCATTGAGCGTGTGGGATCTAATAATGATGTTCCAGGCGAAGGTTGGAGGGCTTGGGACCTGTTGGATTAATATCGCAGTGGCATAGTCCATCTCGCCATTACTATTAGACAAAGAGCATATACGAAGAAGCATTTTTGCAACCAGGGATTGCTCCTGGGAGAGGCCGTTCCGAATAATTCTCGCGTGGATTTGCTTAAGCTGCTTCAAATTGGTACAGTTTTGGAGCAAGCCCTCGGCATCTCTATAGCCAAATCTTTTCTGCTTCTTATTACAATTATCAGATCTCGGGAATGGGTGATGAAGAGAGAGAGTATGGGAAGAGCATGAAAGGCATGCAGCCATTATACACTTAACTACTATTATTATCTGAAAGAGCATTCAATTGAATGAATCAACGTTCATGTTCTTCCTCAAAAATTTCGTTCTTGTGGTCTATATAAAAAGCAATTCCAGTTGGCGGCAGCAAGTAGACGTAGGATCCTCTTATTTAGTTTTGGAAATTACGTAGTTAAATAATTTGATTATTGGTTATTCGGTTAGTTATGTGGCATTAATTTGGGGCCTTGGTCGTACCTAGGGCCGTAAATTGGACCCAAACCAAATTGGAAGCCCACTTGAATTACCCGATACAATAATTTAATAAAACGACTATTTTTTAGTTTATTTAAATAAATTATTAATTTAACAAATTATATTAATACAATATACAATCTATTAAATTACAATTTATGAGAAAAAAATTTTATTTAATAAAACATTTTAATAAAATCAATTATTTTAATAAGTAATTGTTATTCATTAAAAATAATTTTAATTTGAGAATATAAATAATTTAAATAAATTATTATTTCATAATATTTATTATATTTATTTATAAGAGTTATAGGATATAAATGAATATTTAACGGATAATTAGAAAAAAAATATAACATTTCTATTACTATTCGTTATTTATTTCTCTCAACTAATTTAATTTACCTCTCATGTAATTGTTATCTTTTTTTTTTTTTTTTTCAAACGAATATAATAGAGAACAAAATTATCTAGTAAAATTTTTCATTCGTTATCCCCAAAACAAACATGCACTTATTATTAAAACTAGTGTTAACCTATGCAATATACGGGATAGTAAAATATGTTATATGGATAAAGATAAGTTTTTAATAATTAAAAATAAAGTTTAAAATATATTTAATAAAGTTTCATATTTAATAAAATAGTTATTGAGTTAGTTCCTTTTTTGTATATTTATATTTTTTAATTTGTGTGAGTTTTAATTAGTGGATAAAGTTGATTAAAATCATAATTTTTTTTATGAATACGAAAAACTTATCTTTTATGAAATTCTAATTTGACCCAATCACAAAATTCAATTTTACATTTGTCAATTTTAATATACAATAATTTTAAAACCTTTTCTCAAGTCATATTATTATCTAGGCGTTTTCTTTTCCTTTCTAAATTAAATTTATTAACTTATTTGAATTTATTTTTCTTGTGTTTTTAAATTTAATTAATTTGAAATATATAAAATCTACAATAATAAGAGTTGATGATGTGAAAGAATTTAAATTTTTTTAAATTTTTTAAATTTAAATAGTATTCAATAATTTTTAAACCCTCTCCTAAGCCTAATATTATTTGTACATTTTTTCTTGTATTTATAAATTTAATTTATTTAAAATTTAAAATTTTATAATTACAATGAACCGATAAATGAGTTCATTTCAAAAACTTATAAACTCTTTCTTCTTCTTTTTTTTTTTTTTTTAAAGAAAAACTTATAAATTCACTTTACATCAATTGTGATCATTTGCCACAATGTTAATGACTTTATAGACCGAAAAAAAAAAAGGCAAAATTATGATTACTTATCATGAGTTTATTTATTGTTCTCCCTCCCCCCCAAAAAAAAATAAAAATAATAAAAAAAATAAAAAATAAAAATAAATAAATAGATACCATTCCATGATCCAAACATCACAGTAAGAATATCATATTACCGTGTTCATATGATTAACCAAATTTTCCTTGTAAAGAGTATCATGTTGTATCTTTTGTCAAATTAATATCTGATGCATCAGAGTTACCCCATTGCTGCCTAAAGATAAAGAGCGACACTTTCACATTGTACATGGTAAAATCCAACATCATCAAAAATTCTGATTGAGGGCATGTCCGGTGCGCTGGACTAATGCGCTGTACAAAAATCGTGTCATTGGATTGTTTTGAAATAAAACTAGCAGCTCTCGTTGGAGTTCAATTTTTTTTTTTCCTACTTCTTTCTTCCACTCTCTCATTGGTCCTCCCTCTCACATTAGATTTTAACACTTAAAATTATTTTTCAAATTATAATTTTTAATTTAAATATTTTTTCAAAAAATAAAAATAATAAAAAATAATAAACTAGTAAATAATAAAAACTGTGCAAAAAGTGAACCATTGAATTTTTTTTTGAAGGAAATTTAGCACTATCATATGAATTCAATTTTTTTTTTTTTTTACTTATTTCTTCCACTCTATCATTAACCCCTTCTCTATCACACTAGATTTTGTTAATACTTCAAATTATTTTTTATAAAAATATGATAAAAAAAATTTCACTTGTACATGAATTTACTCTATATATTTTTTATTTTTAGTTACCAATATATTATTTTTATTATTTCAAAAAATATTTAAATTTATATTAGTCAAAAATCATAATTTAAAAAAAAAATAATTTTTAGTAGTAACAAAATCTAGTGTGACGAAGAAGGGATCAATGAGTGGAAGAAATAAGCCCAAAAAAAAAAAAAAAAAAAATTGGATTCATATGCGAGCACTAGATTTCCTTCAAAAAAAAAATTCAATGGCCCAGTTTTTCTACCGCTATTTTTAGTTATTAGTCTATTTTTTTTTTAAATTTTTCAAAAAATATTTAAATTAAAATTATAATTTAAAAGAATAATTTTAAGTGTTAAAATCTAATGGGAGAGAGGATCAATGACGGAGCAGGAAAAAAAAAATGAACTCAAATGAGAGCCGCTAAATTTGCTTCAAAACAATTCAATGGCCCAGTTTTTGCACAACACATTAGTCCCGCGCACAGTACACCGGACACGCCCTCAAATAGACTAATAATGTCATTGGTCTCAAAATCATTACATGGAAATTATAATCAATATATATATGTAAAGGTAAAATTTTACAACAGTATGAAGGGGGAAACCAATGTGAAAACATGCGTGGAAAATTTACGTGGTTCAAAAAACGATAACAAATACGTTCCCTCTAGAACAACCAGTGTTTCCTCCTCGCCTTGTGCGGCATGGGAGCATCTGCAAAACAGACAACTTTTCTACCATTCAGTAGTCTAACAACCTTATTATTATTATTATTGTTAGGATTTAGAATGATTTATCAATAATTAGGACTTAATTTATGAGATTTGATTATTTCCTCTTTTAATTGTAATTCTTCATTATAAATACGAGGGAGACAAAAAAAATAACTCATACTCCTAATTTTCTTTGATACTTTTTCAACTTGGTATCAAAGCAATTCCATTTATTTTTCTTTGTTTTCACAAAAAAAAAAAAAAAAAATTGTACCGTCAACGACAGCTAGGGCTTGTCGTCGGCACTTGATTTCCTTTGTTGTCGATTCTAATCGGAGAGAAGCTCGTCAGCGCTCGATTATCTTCGTCGGTGCGTCCAGTTGGAGAGAAACCTGTCATCGACGATCGATTGGTTTCAATTAATCCTGGTCTTCGATTCCACTCGCCGAGGAGTCCTTCGCTAGTGATTCCGATCAGTTCTCGTGGGTCTCCGTTGCTCCTCTCGGTTCCAATCGGTGATTGTAGTGACCGATTGTTGATTTCGGTCGAAGTTTCTTTGACGCGAAGAGGCGCATGTGAGTCGCAGGTTCATCGCCTGTCGATTCTATTCGTTGCTTCACTGTTCGTTGATTCTGGATGACCTAGGCAGTTGCCGGACTTGTTCGTTGATGGCTTCTCATCGCCCAGATGTTTTGATCGTCGCTGCTCATTGCTTTGCTGTTCGTTGCTTGGTCCGATGGTTCTTGGTTCGATGATTCCCTAATCATCGTTCTATCTATTGGCTGCCTTTCAATACTCGATTGACTCTAGGTTTCTGGTATTTATCTGATTGCTCGATTATTTCATAATGGCTTCGAATGAAAACAAGACTGCTAGTTCTAGGTCTGCCCCTATTGAGTCTGTTATACCGGCTGATAATCTTCCCAAATCTCTTATGTGAAAAACTAAATGGCACAAATTATTTAGCATGGTCCCATGCTATTCAAATTTTCTTGATTGGTCGTCAATTGAAAAATCATATTACAGATTCTCTACCAGATTCGAAATCTCCCTTGTATTCCCAATGGCAGGCATCGAATGCTGTCATTATGAGCTAGATTTGGCATAGTTTGGAGCCTTCAGTTTTCCGCACAGTTGCTTTGTGTGATTCCTCTAAAGCCATATGAGATTCGTTGGCAGACTCTTTCTTTCAGAAAAGCAATGTTTCAGAGGTTTTCGAGACGTACGAAAAACTTTTCACTTTTCGCCAAGATACTCAATATTATAGCAATCTTAAAGCCTTCTGTGATCGTCTACTTCAATTTCGCCCCTTTCTAGAAACTAAGGCTGAGATGATTCATCGATGGGATGAGCTCATGACAGTTCTACTTCTTGCTGGCCTCAATGATAACCTCCGCAGTTACAGAGATCATCTATTGGCAGGAGAGACTATACCTTCCAAGACTAATGCTTATTCTCGTCTTCAGCGTTCTTCATTGGGCCATCATCCAGCTACCTCTATTAGTGGGTCTGACTCTGCTACTCTTGTTAGTGGTTTTGTTAGTCGTGGTTCTCGTGGCGGTTCTCGTTCTGGCTGAGGCACCAAGAAGTGTGATTATTGTGGGGGTACTAATCACACTAAACCATACTGCTGGAAGAAGTATGGTCGTCCTGAGCAAGCTCATCATGTCACTACTGAGCCCACTGGCACTGATTCTTTTGCATCAAGCTCTTCTGGTCTTACTTTGAGTTTGAGTGCTCCTGTTACATCTCATGCTAGTTCTTCAAGTCCCTTCACTCTTGCAGAGTTGGAGGCCATTGTGCAGGCTCTTCGCATCTCTCGCTCTTCTACTGCTACTTTGCACAGTCAGGTAGTAATGCTTGCTTTATTTCTTAATCTTCTTCTTCTCCATGGGTCATTGACTCTAGAGCCAGTGCACATATATTTGGTAATTCTTCGCTCTTCTCTAACTTATCTTCTACCACTCACAATATTACCCTCGCTGATGGATCCTCCCGGCCTGTGGCTAGTAAAGGATACCTTCATCTCTCTTCCTCCTTGACCCTACCTTCAAGTCTCTTTGTAGTTAACTTTCCATTTAATTTGTTATCTGTTAAGTCAATTAACTAAATCTTTGAATTGTTCTATAACTTTTTCTCCATTTTCTTATGTTTTTCAAGACCTCAAGACACAAAAGACGATTGGTTTGCAATGTGAATGAGCTGGCCTATACTACCTTGATCCTGCCAGTTTTCAGTTTTCTAATTCAGTCTTTGGTGCATTTATGTCTTCTTTCCAATGGCATTGTCGTTTAGGTCATCCGTCTTTAGCTCATCTTAAGCTTGCTGTTCCTAGTTTAGAGTCTATCTCGAGTCTTGAACATGAGGCTTGTCAACTTGGCAAGCATCACCATAGTTCGTTTTCGAGTCATAAAAGTAGTCGTGTGTCTCAACCATTTGATGTAGTCCATACGAACGTTTGGGGACCTTCAACATTGCTTCTATTAATGGATTTTGGTATTTTATCATTTTTATTGATGACTATTCCCGTATAACTTGATTGTTTTTAATGAAAAATCGTTCTGAGTTATCCGCTATTCTTTTAAAATTTTATAATGAGATTTTTTCACAATTCAGTAAAAAGATTAAAATCCTTCGCTCTGACAATGCTCTTGAATACACTCAATCTGTTATAAACCAATTTTGTGTTGATTGGGGCATTATTCATCAAACTTCCTGTGTTCACACATCCCAACAGAATGGCGTTACTGAACGCAAACTTCGTCATTTACTAGATGCTGCCTGTACTCTTTGATTCCAAATGCATGTCTCAAAACCATATTGGGGGGATGCTGTCTTGACTGCATGCTATCTTATTAATCGGGTTCCTTCACCCCTTTTTGGTAACTCTTCTCTTTTTTCTCTTTTGTATCCCTTGGTTACTCTTTTTTCTCTTCCATTTCGTACGTTTAGCTGTGCTGCCTTTGTTCATAATTTAGATCCTAGGTTAGATAAACTCTCTCCTCGTGCTTGTTGTTGTGTTTTTCTAGGTTACTCTCTTACTCAGAAAGGTTGTTAGTGTTCTCATCCTCCTCATCGTAAATATTTTGTTAGTGCCAATGTTACCTTCTTTGAGTCTACCTCCTATTTTTCACCTCAGGGGGAGTTAGTTTCTCGTTAGGGAGCATCTTCTTTTCCCTCTCGAGAGGGGGGAAGTCATCTCACACTACATAAATTCCCTTTGCTGACTTACCATCATCCATTGTCCCAAATGTGTTACCACCTGTTGCCTCAAGTATGCCACCACCTTTACAGGTATATCAACACCGTACTCGTCCTCGTCTTGAACCAGCACCCCTAGTTCCTGTGGATCCTGAACCTACTTCAACCTCTATGGATTCTAAGCATTTTGAGACACCTGTTGAAATTGATAATCTTCCCATTACTCTCAGGAAAGGTAAACGTGTGTGCACTCAACATTCTATTGCTAAGTTTGTCTCATATCATCATATATCACCTCGT
>JAVXUM010000003.1:2331909-2347252 GCA_035590655.1 Pouteria glomerata
TTGTGTTAAACCCCCCCCCCCCCCCCCCAAAACACACAATACTAGTAACTGTGGAAAACCCTGTTACAACTCCATTAGTCACTCTTGTCGTTCATGGGGATTAATCCAAAGGTCACGTATCAACCAGCCCATGCAAATTTAGAGATTTTAACCCATGGGTATCGTGTACCCAGCTCTTATTTTGCAACATTACTTAACACAAAATCAATCCACACACAACACTACAATATCACCCACACACACAACACATCCGAACACAATCCCACGTGTTCCATCACATTCCACATTTCTTTGTTCAATTCCATTTTTCTCAATAAAACAGAAGATTTTATCCATGTAACTACATTCATTATCCATCTCACACAAATGAGTTAACATGTTTATCCATACATCATACACTTACCAACACAACAAGTCATTAATCTTATTCCTTATAAGTGTATGACCATGATCAATCTCACCTAGAAATAATATTGTCCCTTCCCCATTAAACTCTATCTTCCTTACAGTTTAGTTATCTTATTTGTACGAAAGTTATGTTCATGTCCATTGAGTTTTCTTCTTAATTCATAACAATCAAATAGGTTAAATATTATGAATAAATGCTAATTTGTATATGTATGTCCACAAAAGAAGTAAACAAACCAATTAATACTCTACTAAATATGCAAGCAAAACCATACAACATGCTAGGTTTCAAATGTTTAACTAACATTGCTATCTTTCATCTAACATATCCTAAATTATCATATTATTTTCATTCCAAACAGGCCATCTCATAACATCACATCTTGTACCATATGTCCCATGCGGGCCATAACCCATCTTAAATAATAATTCTTTCATTTCATTTTATCATTTGTCAAGTTCCACATTTATAAATATTTCTTTTGGAATCCCTTTGAAAAACCAAATGATAATGTTTTGAAAACACTTTGAAAATATTTTAAAATAATCAGAGGGATTCTTTGTTGTGCACATGGAGAGCCCATCCAGTAGCCGTGTGCAACAAATCAGAAGGTGGTGCGCACAAAAGACATAGAATGAAGTTGTGCGCAAGAAAGCCAATCCTGAAGAGTCGTGTGCATGAGAGTTCCTGATGCAGAGCAGAAATTAAAGCAAAGAAAGAAGAGAAAGAGAAAGAGAAAGGAAAGAAGAAGAAGTAGAAGAGAAGAAAGAGATGAAAATACAGTTGTAGCTCAATATTCAATGATATCCAAAGTCTCCTCAAAACCCTAATAACTTAGCCTTTTAAAAAGGCTAACAAATCCTAAAAAATAACTAAAGATAATATCAAATTAAGATTACAAAAATCAAAACTCCTACTCTCAACAAACTTCCTAAAATAAAATAACAATAAAAATAATAATAATTAAATTAATAAAAATGACTTTGATGTCCGCATCAACTCTCCCGGCCTAAGAAGAACTCGGCTCTATCGAGTGAAAACTGAACCAAGGATGCTGTCAGTCAATCACCTAGCCACAAGCTAAGTTGCTGTCCTCCTTCCTCCGACACTCGTAAACACGCGTGGGAGGTAATCTGAACCTGGCATTGCTTGCTGCCGGAGAAGGAAGATTTTGCTGACTACGATAGAACTCCAAAGAATTAGGATCAATGCGTCGCAGGGTATCACCAGAAATTCAGGTGCAATCTGAATCAGGTCAGCCCACCCAACGAACCAGATAGCGCTGAACCGCTCATTCCTTAGTAAAAACAACCTAGTCACTTATATCAGTATCAGTTTTATCTGTGTGTGTGGAAGAAACAGCTGCTGGTGTGGGTAGGGAAATAGGCTCAGGGTCAGAATCAAGCTCATAATTATGTTCAAGGTTAGATTCAACACTGTCATAGTTGAGTTTGGTTGAAGAAGGTACAAGCGCAGGGTGAGGTTTATCTAGAGAAGAGGCAAAAGGATCAATTAGGACAACAGCTTGGCCTTTATAAGCAACTAGATCCTCAACATTAAATGTTAAGCTAAAACCAAATTCTGGTGGAATATCAATAACATAAGCATTTGGACCCATCCGTTTAAAAATTTTAAAATGACCAGCACTACGAGGATGCAATTTGGAAACGGGCCTAAATGGATGTCATTCTGAATGAATTTGAACCATAACAAAATCCCCAACATTAAATTCAATATGTCTTTTATGTGTGTCAGCCCAAAGTTTGTAAGATGCACGACTTGCTTCAAGTTGTTTGTTGATCTCAATATGCAAGTCATGTAAATGTTGTGCAAAGGACTCAGCGGTCAAAGACACAGGGGAATGCAGAGACATGGGAATCAAGTCTAATGGTTTCCTAGGTTTGTAACCATGCACAATCTCAAATGGACTCATACCTGACGACCTATTGACAAAGCTATTATAGGCCAGTTGGGTTATAGGAATGATCATATCCCAATCCTTAGGGTTTTTTTTAACCAAACATCTCACAAGGTTACCTAAACTATGATTGACTACCTCGGTTTGGCCATCTGTCTGAGGATGGTAAGAAGCAGAAAACTTCAATTTAGTACCAACCAAGTGCCATAAGGTTCTCCAAAAATGACCAATGAAGCACACATCCTTATCAGACATAATAGTTTTAGAAACGTCATATAATTTGACAATCTCATCAAAGTATAGCCGCGCAACCCTAGAAGCGTCAGAGGTTTTACTACGAGGAATGAAGTGGGCCATTTTGGAGAAACGATCCACAACAACAAAAATAGAATCATGCTTTTTAGGAGTGCGAGGAAGACCAAGTACAAAGTCCATGCTCACATCTTGCCATGGACAGCTAGGAACAGGAAGGGGTGTATAGAGGCTAGTGCTTTGTTTCTTCTATTTAGCCAACTAACAAGTACGACACTGATTAATGATTCTAGCCACATCGCGTTTCAAACTAGGCCAATAAAATTGACACTAAACTTTCTTTATAGTCTTATTACGCGCAAAATGACCAGCAAGACCACCTGTATGAGTCTCCCAAAATATGAAATCATGAACAGACGTTTTAGGGATGCATAACTTATTAGTTTTAAAAAGGAAACCATCCTGAAGGCAAAAGTCAATAGAAGGGTCAAACTGACCCTCCAACACAGGCACATAAATGTCCTTAAAGTCAGGGCATGACATGTAATCTTCTTTAAGCCTATCAAATCCTATGATTTTGACACTCATGGCAGTTAACAAGGAGATGCATCTACTTCAAGCATCAACGGCTAGGTTCTCAACTCCTTTCCTATGTTTTAAAACAAAAGAATAGGCCTGTAAATACTTACTCCAACGACTATGCCTATAATTAAGCTTTCTCTGAGTGTTAAGCTTTCTCTGAAAATGAAAGAAGAGGTCAATTTGTGGGATAACTCCATCTTACCAACTCTCCTTCTGCATTTCTGTTAACACCCAACATCACACCCCCACATCCATATATATTTAGACACAAGGATGCTTTAATATGAAGGAAGTAGGTAAGATGACACAGTCGATGAGGCTAGTTACCTAGACTAGGTAGGTTAGGCAGGAAATTAAATGGAGAAGAGATGTCAGCCGAAATTTATAAAAAGATAAGTGCAACTTGCAACATGACAGTTGTAGTAGTCCATGTACACAAGAAACAAAGAGTCGTGCACACGGGCAAGGACTGCATAAGGGAAAATACAAGGTGTGTGCATGACAGTCGTGCACATGGAAGAAATGGCTTGGTGCGCACGGGAACTCAAAACCCTAGATCGAGCCTAAGTCCAACATGAACAAACCCCCAACCAGGAACCAAGCAACATGAGTCTACACATGCATCATATCAACACATTAATATAGTAACCCATAACTCAATGCATCATGATAAAACATTTTAAACAAAAACACGAGTCATTACAAAGTAAAATTGGAGGACCTTTCAAGGAATAGAATTTCCTTTGAGTATGATCAAATGGGTGCTAATACATACATTGTATAGATGGATCACAGTGGATGTAGAGTCGGATCTGTTTATTTTATTTTATTTTTTATTTATTGTCGTTTTTAGAAGCATGGAGACATGGTTATAGAGTTGAATTGCTTTACTTTTTTTTTTTTCTTTTTAGGAAAGTTTGGAGAATATTCTCTCATTGTATACGAGTGGCATCCACCTGATGCCCTTATGAATGCAATTCTTATTTACTGACCAAAGAAAGAAAAAAAATAAAAAAGAAATGATTATATGGTTTGAAATAGTACCCTCAGGCATAGTTTGGTAGATTCAATATTGTGGCTATAGAATTTGTTCTGATGAGATATGACGCCAATCATTCTATGTTCTATTGTCATTTTATTCATGGAAAGATATAACTCCTAGTGTATCTGAATGACATTGTTATTATAAGTGATGATGCATATGGCATCATTAATTTAAAGTCATTCATTTAGAGTAAATCCGGTACTAAGGATTTAGATCCATTGAAATATTTATTAGCTATTGAGGTAACTTTAGTCAAGCTCTTGCTCTCTCACACAGAATATATGTTTAGAAGTTATTGTTTCACGTATACTAGGCTTTGAACCTGTATACAATCTAATTAATCCCAATATGAAACTTGTTGTAGATGAGGGTGAGTTATTAGGTAATCCTAGTCAATATAGGAGATTAATAGAAAAGTTGAATTAGTTGACAATAACCTAACCAGATATTTCATTTGCTAAGAGTGTGATTTGTCGATTTCTAGAATCACCACATTCCATTCATCAAGATGTAGTTGTCCAGATTCTGAAATATTTAAAGGAACACCTGAAATAGATTTGTTATATCATGATAATGGACATACCTCAATTTAGGTTTATAAAAATGTAGATTGTGGAAGATCACCATCAGACAAACGTATTACAATTGGCAAAGTTGTTAAAATCGGTAGAGGGTCCAAAAATGGAATCATAAAATCGAATTGCAAAATCGTAAGATCATACCACATGCCTATAAAATGAAAATATAGTCTTTTATGCTACAATTTTTCATTTAGAGCTTCTACTTTTTTTATAAGTTAATAATTTTATTGGTAAGAGGAGAGAAAAAACATGTATCAAAAAAAATGTCATACACAAAAACTTACTCATATTAACAAAACAAATCCTCAAAAATATTTACAAAAAATTCTATATCTGGTTCTATATGATCTCTTTACTTAACTACATTAAAATGTTTGGTGTGATCTATAAATTCACATTAAAATACTGACATTATTTTATCCTAATTTTTTTTTACTTAAAATGTATTTGTAATATTTTGTCATAGGTCTCTTAGTTTTTATCCTAACTACTACATATAAATAATAGTGTTATAGAATAAAAAAAAAAAATCTACAAAAAAGTAACAAGTGAAATATTTGTGACATATTATTTGAAAAAAATCATAAAATCTATTTTATTTAAAAAATACACAAAAATACTTAATTTTTAAAATCGGTAAAATAGCCTATAAAATTGAGATTTTACTGATTTTACAACTTCAAATCGAGATTTTACCTATTTTGTTCATATTAAGATTTTATATAAAATCGAACAAGTTTTTCCACTCTAATATTGTAAAATCGTAAGATTTTAAGATTTAAATTGGGAATTTAACAATATTGACTATTGGATATTGCAACTTTCACGCAAGTAACCTAGCATTCTAAAAGATTAAGAAGCATATAATAGTAGTAAGGTCAAGTGGTAGTCAAGAGTGTGGAGCCATAACTTAGACCTCATGAGTTGATTTGAATACAACAAATGTTGAAAAAATTAAGAGGTCATCATTTACATCCTATAGAGTTGTTATGCGATAAGAAGGCTATTGTCAATAAATTCTGTGTTTCATGAAAGAACTAAATACATTGAAGTCGATTATTATTTTTCCAGAGAGAATATCTTAAATAATATTATTAAGATTAGTAATGTGAAAGCTACAAACTACCCTGTTGATTATATAATCACCAAATGCCTGGGAAGTGCTAAGTTAGATAAATTTGTAAAAAATTAGGAATGTATAATATGTATGCTCTAACTTGAGGGAGAGTGTTAGAAACATCGAATTAGCTAGGATAGGAATAGATTTTCTTTCTTGATTTTCTCTTTTCCTTTGCTATATAGGATTATAATTCTTTTAGTTTGTTTAGGACTCCAACGAGTATAAATATATAAATTGACAGCCTTAATTGGAGTCCATACATTTTCACTCAATTCCCATTTCCTAACAAAAACAACCAGAATGCTGACCATTTTAGCTTGGTCTCCCATTTGAACAATGCTCTTTTTAATTGAGTCCACACAATGATTAGTTGTGGAATTACAAATTAACAATAATCTAAAATGATGTTGCAATCATAACTTTTGTGTTGCACATTTTCTTTCATGGATATCTAAATAGCAATGGAGAGAGCAATTTTGATACGAGCAAATAAATGAAGGGCTAAATTACACTAAGAATCCCTATATTCTACCCCCAATCTCACTTTGCCTCTTTCATTTTTTATTCAATTCCACCTTCCCTCTTCCATCAAAACTATTGACAGTAAATATCAAGTGTCTAGCGTATGTAATACACGTCACTTGCCCCTTTCGTCAAAATTTTTTACCAGAAAATATCAGGTGTCTGCGAAGTGGACACATGATATTTTTTGTCATTTTTTTTAAA
This sequence comes from Pouteria glomerata, assembly GCA_035590655.1. Taxonomy (NCBI): domain Eukaryota; kingdom Viridiplantae; phylum Streptophyta; class Magnoliopsida; order Ericales; family Sapotaceae; genus Pouteria; species Pouteria glomerata. Next base: position 2,338,543 of record JAVXUM010000003.1, read on the forward strand.
CGATTACTGACGCAAGAGGCAAAGTAATACAGGATTAAAAGTACAGGGGCAAAGTGTTACGATTTAAAGTACAAGGGGTAAAGTGAAATTGAGGGTGAAGTATAGGAGTTCTAACTGCAATTTACCCTAAATGAATTATAACTGAAGTCCCAATAGAATATTAGAATGATCAAGAATCTTACAGGAACAGGTGCGAGATTGGAAAGGCGTCGACCGACTGCACCATCTAACTTAGCATACTCTTCAGATAGTACAACAGCAATCATCCTGTCATCATCAACATCCTGCTGACTGCTTAATGAAGTCGAGCTAGAACATTCACCCATGCTCTGATTTCTATTTCTCAAGATGTAACTGAGAAACACCTTGTAGTTTCTTCACGTGATAAAAAGCCACAAAAGGAAAGCCTGCTGCAAGTGAGCTTCATTGAATAACTTTTTCATATGCATATTTCTCGAAGCAATAATCAGGCTGACACTTATTTCTTCTCGTAAGTTTATAACCATTCCTATAGTTACATGAGAGCCTAAGACAAAAATGGTGATCAGATCTGAATGAAATTACAAAGAGCAGCCTTGTAGGGAAGCAGTACTTACATTGTTAAATGTGTGAGGATCATGAAATTCATTGAGATATTCCTAACAAATCAGTGTGATGTAAGTGTGCAACATGAGCATGATATAATGTTTGAAGACCAGTCAAAATAACACCCTGATAAAAGAATTAGTGAAGTCCAAAACAGCCTTACCATACACATTAATGATTGACCATCTAGTGACAGGCAGAGAGACTGTAGGATCAACACAAATAAAATGTGCAAAGTTAGCCATCTTATCCATGACCTAGTCATAAAGTTTGCATGTAATAGGATTATAGGAGATCTACGCAAGGCAGGAATCAATTGGCTGGTTAGATATGGCTGTTTATGGAAATGAAGTAAATTCGTTCTGTTCCTAGACTAGATCACCACCTCCCAGGACAAATAAAGGGGATATAAATCAATACTTTTATATAAAGGGACTGTTTGGTATCTCCCTTCTGTTGCAACTCTGTCACAATTCTACCTTGCCTAAATGTCCTCCAACATTTTCTAAAGCCAACTCATGACTTTGTTTATGTCACTGAAATGCATATCTAGGACTGGGATTACAATCAAAGTAAAAGCAGCCTAGTAACAAAGTGAAATCAACGAGCCACCAGTTCAGGTACAAGATACTATTACAAAAAACTTGTAATTGCAAGAGCTGAGCTTTACCAACTGAGATATATCACCCCCCCAAAAAAAAAAAAAAAAAATAAATAAATAAAATAAAATAAAAAAGCCAAATGGAGTGTGCACGAAAGAGTATGATGATTCTTCTATTTTTTTTTTCCCTTGATGCAGTTGGGGGGTGAGGGAGCTCGATCAGTAGTATAAATTTTTTAGTTAAAAATTTACATGTACAGGCAGCATTTTTCAGAACTCAAGGGGGACTACCTTAATAGCCTTGTCACTAAGTACCAAGATCGAGTCCTAAACAAGCAAACTAGCTCTCCTCCGATGATTGAGAATGGATAAAACCTAATTGTTAGGAAATTTGTGGTTTTTCTTGGGAAGCAATGTCACGGTCATGCTACAAGATCGCGATTTATCACATATAAGAATAGTTTGTGGGAGATAGGTGCACTCCTTTAAGACCATTGATTCTCGCTCTCTGCATGGGTAGAAACAAGCACGTCATTCCAACAACAGCAGGAGGAGGAGAGACTTTCGAAGCCAACACATTCATTGCAGAATCCTTTGGAGTCATTCTATTTTGACAAATAGGCCCTATATGGGCCTAACCAACTCTTTAGTCCACGTTGTGGGTTTAGGAGCCTAGGAGAAACTAGAAAGGCAATAGATAAGATAAAAGGAGGGACCAGGCTCAAATTTTCACGTGGTGTTGTATAACTTTGATGTGGAGTGACTACATAACATCATAACATTGTAGTTTGCAGATTTCCACATGGCATTGCAACAAATCAATTGAACTCAATTGGACAACATGACTCATCACAGGAAAGGAAAAACTGAACTAGATAAACCATTCTAAGGAAATCAGGACTAGCGTAAGCACGAGGATGTGTTTGGATCTTGGACTTATCAAGTAAAATGAAATTACCTAACACGGTTCATTTTTCTTTGGATATCACATTTCTTCGACCTAGCCAAGCAAAAGCAAGAAAAATGGCTTCTTTCATTTCATCTTTTCTTTTCCTTTCTTACCCTTTCCAATAAATGAATCTAAGAACCAACGATTGCCTAAGGATCAAAAAAATCGAAAAGGGACGGGCTATGCAAGTGATCAACCAAACTAGAGCTAATGAATAAACCCTAACAGGACTCGGAAAAGCAGCGTCAACCTTGTTCTCAATAATTTTAATCACGGAGATTAAATCTACTACAAATATAATCAAATAGTAAGAGAAATAAATAATCAATACTTCCATAAGAAAAAATAAAGAGTGCAACAGTTTTCTCACCTGCGATCACAGAAACAAATATCCGTCGAAATGGAGACGACACCCGGCTCAAAATCTACGAATTTCAAATAATAATAACAATCCGAAACGAAAACAGAATTGTCCAATATTGGATTCGTATTGAAGAATTTTCATGTCCAAATGTAAGAGTAGTCAATTCCATTACCTAGCGAATTGCGATAGCTAAACTTTTGTCGGGACAGAAGAAAAGGAGGCACAGATGGAGATGGACACACGATGCATATAAAATTTTGCAGTTGGTTAACACGGGATGACTTTCATAATGGTTGGTGGTTGCAGTTGAACTTAGAATAGAAAACACATATGTGAAGATCAACACCACGGCATTACCACCCCGTGTAATAGGGATGGCAACATCGTTTCGGCCGGATTTACTTTTATGTTTTCTCCCACTTACACCTATCGCGCAAGGAATATCGTTGATTTTTTTTTTTTTTTTGGGTAGGTATTTGATTTTTTTTATATATATATTTTTAATCATTAAATTTATTTACCAAAATTATTTTTTTTAATTATTTTTTCACTCCCATCACATCAAAACGTAATCTCCCATTCTTTTGTATATTTTTGAATTTTTTTATATATAAAAGTTTTTAAATTAATATTTTAAAAAATGTAATAATATTTATAATGAATAATAAAATTGTATACATTTATTAAGTAATGTATAAATACCTATTAGATAAAATTAACTAAATTTTTTTTTATTTTAAAAAAATAATATTTAAACATTAATTTCTTTGAAAATTTAATTTTAATGTGCTTAAAACTTAAATTTAAAAAACATACACTTTTACGCTTTTTATATCATTTATATAATAAGAAAACTTAAAATTTTAAATTTAAAATATTTTTAACTGTTAGATTTGCTAATTGGCCAAAATTATTTTTTTTCTCTCCACTTTAATTGGTTTTTTGATTATTTTATATGAAAATATGCTCTCTTACTTTTCACATATTTTTTGAATACTTTTTATATAAAAGTTTGTAAATTAATATTTTAAAAAATATGAAAATATTTATAATAAATAATAAAATTTTATATTTTTATTAAACATTATATGAATATTTTATTTTATTTTAATTAGTAATTTTTATTTTTATAAATTATTTTTATAATTTTTTAAATAAATTTATTTTATAAATTCAAATTTAAATTACTGATACGTCAAATTACTAGCGAATAATCCGTGCCTACGACACTTCTCAATTAAAATTAAATATGCATGCATTTTTGTACCCTCTCTTTCTTTCCGGGTAGCCGAAAAATAAAATTTTTATTTTTCTTATTACAACTCTCTTTCTCAATGCAAATTTTCAGATACCATTATTAAGTTCAATTCAATGGTCTATCAAAATATAAAGTGACCCGAAGACTAAGAAATAATTTGAGATAAAGTTTTAATTTATAAAATATCTCATCCATTCATTAAAGAATAAAACTTAATTTCAATCTTTGAATTTGTAAGAGTGATATTTTTGAAATGTGTTATGTTTTATTATATAGATATAGTCAACCTTACTAATTTAAATTTAAAAAAAAAAATCACTCTTCTAAAACTAATTTTATTTAAGTATTTAAAAATAAAAAAAGTAGAGTGACTAATATAAAAAAATAACTATTCCCAAGCCTAATTAATATTCAATATTTTTTCTACTTTTAAATTTTAAAAAACTGAGAATTGTGAATATATGAGAAATAACTTAATTATTATTTAATCTTTTTTATTTGTATTTTTTAATTTAACTATATTTTTTATCTGTATTATTAATTTAATTACTAATATAATTAAAATATATAAATTTAACATTTATATTAAATTTTTAAACAAATGGGTTCTCATTTTTGAACTCATGAGCAAATGAATTCCTTTTCGAAATCCAAAAAAGTGGATTTTTTTTAAGAATACATGAGTTTTTTATATTTACTAAAATTACGGTAATACTAGTGCATTTATAGGTGAAAGAAAAAGTGAACTTGTAGTATTTTAGTAATGTGGGACAAAGAAACAAAAATTTTGTGAAAATTCTCAATTATTCATTGAAAAATAAAGTTTAATTTCAACCTTTGAATCTTAGTTTGTGAGCGAAATATTTTTAAAAATCATTTTATTTTATTATATAGATATTTACGTGACTTTAAACTCGGGACGTTACTATTACGAGGCAAATCCGAATTCAGCTTGTGGTTGAGTTCCTGCACGTCATTGATTTTGTGGGCAAACGGTTATGTTGTATCAACCTTCCTATTCATTGTGTTACCTGGAAATGGAAGATCTTTATGATTTTTAATTGATTTATTGGGAAATAATTCCTCTTTGCTCGCATAAACTAATTGCATTTGATAAACTATGTTGAAGCATATGCACAAAATGCACAAATTAATTGCGTTTACTGCGTATACTAATTGCAATTGGTGCATAATCCTACTCCACCAACGGCATTTGACTATAAAATTGGGGCGAAAGTGAAAAATAGTAGGGTGGAGGTATTTAAGCTATTAAAGCATAGGTCTGTGCATTAAAATATTGATTATTTTCTGTTTTATATGATAACCAAAACAATCGTATTATCATTCAACAATCAATTTTTGATTTACATTCACATGTCTTTTTCACTCGAACCCTACCTACTTGTCGTACATCTCGCAATTTACCCCCTCCATCATCACCTAGGGTCAGGGCGATGAGGACCCCTAAAATCAGGGAGATGACCTTTAGATAAATACTTACCTTGAATAATACATACACCTTAGTTAGATCTAATGATTTTTATTTCTCTATTTAATTATCTTTCAATCTTAATTATATACATTTTAATAACATTAAGAGACTAAGATTTATTATGTAATAAATACAAGCAACAACAATGAAAAATTATCAATAAAGATATGAAATATTTTTTCCCATCAAAAACATCAAAAGTTATTTAGGGTTGATTAATGAGTTGTTTTGAATTAATTATTAGTAATTTCATTGTTTTTGTGTGGATTAACATTGTACTTACAAAGTTAAACTACATGATATATTTCTACGCTTGAGAATTTATAAATACAATATTAAGATGGAATCAGGAATGCAATAATGTTCACCTACCTAAAAAAGCCTCCACATTTAGAGATGTAGGTGGATGATATTTATAAAATTTGATATTCTCATTTTTTAATTCATTCAACTATATTTTACCTCTTCTTATTTCAAACCTATTTATTCTAAGTCAAAAATTCTAAATTAATTATATCTTGAGCCCGCAAAAACCATGTTGTCATATTTGATTAATTATGGTAAAAGTTTCAAAACTTGTTCTCCCAAATGTTCAAACTTAAGTTATTGAACAATAAAATAGTATGAGAGATTAAATATTTTCATACATTATTTTTTCTTCATCGTATATTAAATATTTATATAACAATATAACTCATTGATTTTGATATTTCTATATTTTTGATTGTTAGATTTATTCAATGGTCAAGATTATTTCTTTCTCTCTCCACTTTGATTGTTGTTTTGGTTACTTTATATGAAAGTATAATCTCTCACTTTTTTTTATATATTTTCTGAATACTTTTTATATATAAAAAAATTTTTAATTAATTTTTTTAAAAATGTGATAATATTAGTAATAAATAATAAAATTATAAATATTTATTAAATAATGCATGGATACTTATTAAACAAAGTTAACTAATTTTTTATTTAAAAAATATATTAAAACTTTAATTTTCTTTAAAATTTTATTAAAAAGTAAACATTTAAATTAAAAATTCATTTTTAATGTACTTAAAACTTAAATTTGAAATACATATACTTTTACATTCTTTGTGTTATTTATACAATAAGAAGGTTAAAATTTTAATTTGATTTATTTTTAATTGTTAGATTTGCTCAATGACCAAGATTATTTTTCCATTTCTCCTGGATTTGGTTGTCTTTTTGGTCATTTCATATGAAAATATACTCTCTCACTATTTTAATATTTTTTTGAATGTTTTTTATATAAAAATTTTTAAATTAATATTTAAAAAAATGTAATAATATTTGTAATAAATAATAAAATTTTATACATTTATTAAACATTGTATGAATATCTTAATCTCTTTTGATTAGTGATTTTTATTTTTATAGGTTATTTTTAAAGTTTTTCATGTAGAATTATTTTATAAATTTAAATTTAAGATATTTGTATGTTAAATTATATTTTGTACCTTTAGGCACAAAAAATTACTAGTAAGTCTATATAATATATATTAATAAATTGTATAAATATACAACCATTCTATTGTTCTATGCACGAAAATGGAAAAAAGAAGTTTAAACAAATGCGTTTATTTTTATAAATTTTTAAATATATTTTATCGTGTGTTACAAATTGTTTGTAAACATATACAAATGACATTTTTTTTCATGATTATAATTATTTAGTAAATATACAATAAATTTGAAACTATTTTAAATATTAAGTTTTAATTAAGAATAAAACATTTCTAATACTTTGACGTGTGTTTTTTTATAAATTTAAAAAAACTAAATTGAACTTTGAGTTTGAAGGTAAAATAATAAATCATTATAATATAATAATAGATTATATTATGTTTAACGAGTAATTAATGAATATTCTGTAAGTAGCAAACCCTGCCTGAGACGACTAGAGATGCCCTTATTTAAACGTGTGGCGACTCAATTGGAGGACGTGATGAGATCTAGGGTTTCGGCGGTCTTCAGCCTTTCGTTCCTATCTTTAACATCCGTTGCCTAGCTGACGAATCCACGATCAATTCGGTAACCTACTTCTATTTTCCTTCCTTTCGCATCAGATCTCTTTAAAAATGAAGTGTCTAACTGTGTGACCGAAAAAAGAAAAAAAAAAAAAAAAGGAAAAAATTTCAAGTTTTTGCCACTTGAAAATTGATTGGAGCTCTTCTTTTTTTTTTTTTTTAGTCGTTTTGTTTGGACTTCTGCCGCTCTTTGTTATTGCTGTCTTCCTGTATAAATATCGGCAATTGGTTTTTAATCTTGTCAGATTCATTCTGTCTGAAGTGGGACGTGCGATTGGAACGGGAACTTTTATCCTCTTTATGCTGAGGGGCTTCTTAGATACACTTTGATACCCATAGTAGCCATAGTGAGGTGTTGAAAGTGATGGTACTCTTATCCGTTAGGATTTTGGTTCCAAATGTTTTCCAGAATTGCAAATACATGACCAAAATAGTTATCCGGAAAATATTTTATATTGAAACAAAGGGAGCCTTGATGATAACTCATAATGTAAAACATGATAGAAAATTAAGGTATGAAAAATAGGAGGATCCTGATTTACCCTCATCCATAGTAATAAAGATTTAGTTACTTGACAGTGATCGAGATCAGCCAATTATGGGATGCTAAATTATCAATCGGTTAAGAAATTACATGTGAAGAGTAGTATTTCTGTAGAACATGATGACTAGGACCCCTACTGATGCAGGGGAAGGTGGTTATGCCCTAACTAACCTAAACCTCCAAGATGGGGTGGGCTGGGTGGCCAATCGTGCTTGGATCCTCAAATTCGTGAATTCAGCAATAATTCTAGTCAAGTCTGCAAATTCATTTAGTCGAGTCCTCGAATTTGAAACGTATTCATGTTTTCTCCAAATTTTGAAAGACTGTTATAATATTATAATGATCTATTATATACCAAATCATTAGCAAACAATTGTATTAAAGGGCATCAAGGGGATGCCATCCTTGGAATGTCCAATTCCCTACATTTTAGATGATAATTATGGAGATTTTGATTATAATTTGAATGTTTGCCGACAAATCCATAATAAAATAAAAACTATTAAATAGCTTAAAATTTCATTGGTGTATATTCTTTTTCTAATCCAAAACAATAGAACTTCAATAATTTGGCCAATAATCTCTAATTGTTTTGTCATATCCCTTGTATATAAAGGAGAGATAGTGCAACTCAAGCTAGTACTTCTTGTAGGATAAACAAATCTTTATGTTTCTATGATATGATTTCAATTTTTAGTTATACTTGTTTTGATGAACACATGCAACTCTAAACTTTGTCCCCTCTGGCTGCCACTTGTGTGAGAAGGTCATCCCTAAAGGTTTGCAAAATATTCGAATGAATATAAGACAAAGGCGACAATCACCGTGGACCATGACTATTGAAAGCAACTAAACTTCATTCACAT
>JAVXUM010000003.1:2354109-2379063 GCA_035590655.1 Pouteria glomerata
TGGTAATCGTGAACTGGGTTGGAAAGACTCTGTATGAAATCATCTCTAGAAACATCTTAACTGCATTTTTAACACAAATTATAACCTACAATCATCACTGTCCAGGAAACGACATCAGGCTCGGGCATTTCCTTAAAAATATGGTGTGCTGCACTAATCCTGCCCTGTTTTGCATAAGCTGATAAAACTGTATTCCAGGAAGACATGTTCTTATAAGGCATTTCATCGAAAACATGGTGGGCACCATTAAGAGACCCACTTTTGGTATAAAAATTGATGAGATTATTCATCAAAAACACACCAAGTTGAAGCCCAGACTTTATAATTTGAGCATGGATCAATTTTCCGGTAACTAGGTTTCTGGTCTTAAGGCTTGTTCGAGGAGCGACGCATAAAAGTCCGACAGAGGTGCAAGGGATGGTGGCATAGAAGACTCCATCAGAGCCTTCTCATAAGAAGAAAAGCTTTTCGTTCCATCTACAATTCAAATAACAATAATAATATTTGACCGTGAAATAGTAGAGAAAATCAAAGGTCGACAAGTGCCACAATGGAGGAAGACAGAGTGATGGGATTGGTTCTTCACCAGCGGTCAGCGGGAACTGGAACTCGGGTTAAAGTTGCGAACCAATGTCGTGGCACGACTGGGGGTTCAATTTAAAAGGGATTAAGTGCGATCGACAGTGGTGATCTGCAGGAGTTTTGCCTGCGAACATCGAATTTTTTTTTGTTTTGTAGTTAATTTAAAAAATTATTTGGTCTTCGTAGCTCGGATGAAAAAATTTGTAAAAATACCGATCGCAAAAATGCTATTTGAAACAACGACAATGAAAACGCATGAGTTCAGTTTACCATTACCCAAAATCGCTATTTAGAACAGTGACATTAAAATCGTTTTATGAAACAGCGAGGAGCTCCAGACCTAAACCAACCGAGGGGAGCGAGAACAAGGAGAACTAAAAGCGCTGTTGGAAATAGAGTTTCTAAAAGCTCTCTTTGATATAGCATGTTCAACCATTCAAAATCCCCACTTCACTCCTCACTGAACACATTCTACTATACCTCTACTGAGCGTCGTTGCATGTCTCCGCTGAACGTCGCTGTACCCACCGTCGGTCTAAATTTCAGCCAACGCCGCACCTCACCTCGGCCGCAATAGGTACCTCACCTCGGATAGGTATTACATTTCCATTTTAGCAGACTTGTTTAGCCACATTTTGTCCATTTCTAGTTAGGAAGTGTTCCATTAGTTGTATATTGTGCTCCATTGTATTGATTTGAGTGTTCTCAAGATTAATGGGTTTTCTTGTGATTCAATGTGTTGATTCGAATATGCTGAAGGCCCCAATTTCGTCCATTTCGTTTGACAATAGGGCTTATAATTTTTGGCAAAAAAAAAAAATTCAAAAATTTCCTTAGGGTAAGTATATTTTGTTGACTTACCCAAAAATTAAAAAAAAATATATATTTCGTTGCATTCTTCTCTGAATTTTCTGTTATTTTATTTTGTGTTGTCCAATTCAGATTCTGTGCCTGTGCATTTCCATTTATCATTGATTGGCTGTTGTAATTGCTGATAGAATTACTATTTTGCTATTTATGTTGTCTCTAACATGTTTATTGTAAATAAAAAAAGCTGATAATTAGCGCATTACGTTATGTGTAATTACACATTAGTAGTGCTTATGATGGCTACCATATTCGTTGTGAGAATAATGTTGACAATGCATTGTCTGATGAGTAGTTTGTGCTTATTTATATCAGAATTTTACAGTGCTTGAATAAGATCTTATATTGATATTTCGGATCAATAAGTAAAATATGTGACAGATAAGCTTAAGAAAATAAATGTTAAACTCAATAAAGCATGGGGGAGGGACTTCTGTAACCATGGCGCTTAAATTATTATGAACTTGAGTGATTGGTTATTAATAAAAATGTGCAATTCTTAAGCATGGTCCTTACTGATCCATGTGAGTAGTAGTCAAGCCCAGTGCAAATTGTGCACTTTCTACATTTGGTTTCAGGGCTTTCGGTTTTCCTATTTCAAAAATGCAAAAGACAAAATAAATGTCACATGCAAGAAATGCATTTAATTTACAAGTTATGCAGAACATCAGTCATCTTGTTATTAGGCCAATTTACAAGTTATGCAAAGCATCAGTCATCTCTTCAAAGTTGCGAAACTTTCTATTGATTGAACACGCGTTAGAACAGAGCATGGTTCGAACAAAGGTTCGAACCTACTTTCAACACTTAGAATTTTTCTGATCCTAGAAACTTGCAAAAGCCTCTGTTGATCGAACAATGGTTCGAACAAGGCATGGTTTGAACCAGCATTCGAACCAGTCTGTGGACTTAGAATTTTTTTCTGCTCCAAAATGCTGATGTTCTTCTGTTGATCGAACAGGGGTTCGAACACTATGTGGTTCGAACAAACGTTCGAACGAGTTCTTCCTTAGCCATTTTTCCTTATGTCCAATTGTTTGATCCTTTGTTGTTAGAACTAATGTTTGAACAAATGTCCGTTCGAACCAAAGTTCGAACCTCTATCCTGATTTGCTGCCTATCGGCCCAACCTTACGCGTCATGAACTAAATCTCAATTTTTCCTCCACTTTCGGGTCGCACAAAAGTTATGTCGGGTCAGGTCATGAACCGGATTGGTTACATAAAAAATCAAGACATAATTAACAAAATGTAAGAAAATAAACAAGTTGAAAATCTATCCATAAAATTTTATGTTTTTACCTTATAAAATTAAAGCATCTACATTGACGTGTTATTATCGTTGTTAAACAGGATTATTTTGTGACAATTTTTTTTTTTATAGTTAACAATAAGATTTTGTTTATCATTGAAGGTATCATGGCTGAAGATTGGGTGTCATTTTTTTGTTATTGGGGGGAAGTATTCTATCAACATCTGAAGGATTGTCATACGACCGTGACTACGAGCGATGCATTTAGGTGCTTCCAAGTGTAAGGTACGATGAATTAGTCACGAAGTTGTGCTCGGTCTTGGGTGTGCAACAAAGTCAGGTGAATATTAAGGTCACATCTCGGTACCCATATCTCTTTGGAGACATCGTGCATACATGGGGGCTCAGATTGGAAGATGATGATTCAGTTCAAACATTGATGAAAGGAATCAGGAAGCTAAACTGGTCTCACACTGAATTGTACTTACAGTACGAAATTACATCCCGTGACTCTCCCATGCTTGCACCATTAATCTTTAAAAGGAAGCCAATTCCAATAGCCAACTCGAGAGGAGAACATACTATTTCAAGTGAGGAACTTGACAGTCACGAGCCTGCAAATGTTGCACAATGGGATGCAGTCCGTGAACTAGCTAATGGGCAGCAGGAATTGGGAGTCAATGATTTAGCTGAGCCATTTTGCATAGATGAAATGATGGCTGACCCTGATGATCTAGAATTTGGTCACAACTGGGAGTTCTATGTGGTATTTACAGTCTCTGAAGAAAGAAATGAGAGAGAACCTGAATTGCATCAACTTGATTCACAGACATTTATAACATTGCCTGAAGTTAGTTTTGCTTGCTCCACATCAGGGTTGAGCTGCAAGCAGTGGGATCCCACGACCCAAGAGCCTCGAAATAGTATTCTATTTAAGGAGAAAAGTGACCGAAATGCAATAGGAGTGGCTTGCCAGGGAACTGGAGTTCGACACTCCCCAAATGTCCAAGAGTTAGTAGAGAAGTTCCAACTTCGTGCATGCAACCATCGTGTAATGCGTTTAAACCAAATTGATGGGGTGTACGAGATAACGACGGGCTACCATATTAATGGAGGAGGCAATGTCCAAGCAGTAAATCTCAAAGAAGAAACATGCTCGTGCGGTAAATGGACTCAGCTTAGAATTCCATGCTCACATGTCATTGCTGTATGCGAGGAGCGACATTATGATTGGATGTGTCACGTCCCGAATCCGAGGACCCGAGGAGTGAGTGTAAAACACGCATAACATGAATAATCGGGTCATAATATCAGAGCAAGCACAACGGTCACGCAGTTGGACCCATAATCTATCATATAAATAACAACAAAAGACTAACCACTATTATTTAAATTAAATTTACATCACTAGACCTTATGGTCTTTATATTTCCCAGAAACTAAAATAAGTAATATTTCTTTACAACTGGAAATTTACCGATGTACATTGTAAACATGTGAAACTAGTCAAGCATTCTAGACATGCTGCACCAATTTTCTATTTTTGCTTTAGGTCACCTTTAGCCTTCCTGTGTGGGTCCTGCATTGACATCTATAGGGACGTGAGTATAGACGGCGTGTGCTCACGCTACTCCACACTAATATATATATGTATGCGTGATAATGCACATTTAAATCATATTAAACATAACAGAGCAATACATAAGAAAATTTATAATACACAACATATTATCATCAAACGAAAATTTCTCCTTAAACATCATCTAACAATTTACATTCAGCAATTTTCAACATATCTTTAGCTTTGAAAATATACTTTATGTTGTCCTTTATTAACTTTTCCACTTCACAACAATTTTGCACACAATCATCGGGGAAGGAGTACATAGATAAATGTACAGATGCTAAACGTGCTTTAGGACATAGTCCAAGGCGACGATACGTCTAATGTACACTAAACATCATTTGTGAGCTACTAACTCACTGGTATGCTGCCAAACCCTGCGTAGGTTCTGGGTCTTTCACCCGAGGGTCTCTCAAGACCCTTCTTGCTTTCCTGTACTCCAAACCCTGGAATATAACCAACCTATAATCTAATTTTTTTTTTTTTTTTTTTTTTTTTTTAAATTCTCAGAGATATATACACATATCACAAAACATTCTATCATCATCAAAGCTCACAATTGCTATACAATCACACCACATCAACATATATTATAATGTTATCTTAACAACACAATTTCTCACTCAAATGCATGAATTAAAATACAAAAAATTTTAGATTTTCTTATTGTTATAGAGTGCAAAACCCTTCCATGCACTCATGCATTCTTTGCTTACTTCACATAACTTAGAAATCAATAATTCCATATAAATCATTTGAACTTCTTGCTTACACTTTTAAACACAGTTTCTAAGTATAATTGCGGGTTTACAGACGTTAGAACTCAATTTAATGATATTTTAAGTTTTCTAAATTTACTGAATCATCAACTTCTCTCATTAAAGCTTTAGTTGATCATATGATATTTAAATTTCCTCAAAGTTTAGATTTTATGTCCACTAAAATTTCAGATGAAATCCTCAAATCTCTATAAGAGCTTTTGATCATTATCAATCTATGTTAGCATTGAACTTCTAGGATTCTCCCTTTTCATCCTATCTTTACATATCTCCACACTTTTGTGTTGTTCCTCCTAAATCTCTATTCGAACCACATGTATAAGATAATTTCCTTTCTCAGAATAAATTTACAATATAAACTTCAAATCCACTTCATGCCACTTGCAATTAATAAATTCTCTAACTTCTAATATTTTGCAATCTAACATTTAGGAAGATAACCTTAACTCCTTTATATTATTCAAACCCCATCCAACTACCATAGAACTCCCATATACTTTAGGTCATCATTTCAATGTCAAGTATTATTAAATCATCTAACGACCTCAAATCATTCCAACCTTCTTAACATAACCATTTCTCGTCCACTAGATTATAACCTTATTCCTAATTACCATATAATACTAGTCCTCCACTATAACTTCAAATAGTCATTTGTATGTACTTTTTAATCCAAGCTATTAGAATGACCTAAAATCCAAACCTAATTAAACTCTAAATTTTCATCCTCGTTTAAAGAACCCAATCATATAAGGTTTAGGTTTTAAAGCCACTAAAGATATCCCAATCATCGGTTCTAATTTCCTTATATTTACCTAGCTTTATATTATCAAACAAACATTATATATTATCACATAATTCTCCAAATTTACTATACTAGAGTGCTAGATAAACTCTCAATATATCCCTAACCTTTGATTTTTCTATGTAGACATACTAAATAGACTCCTAACACCTTACTAATCCACTCAATCCCTTTCAACTTCATGAAATTATCATAAGATCATCTATTCACTAGTTATGAATTGATAACATTATTTACAACAAAATATCTTCCAAATTCACTTCATAAGCTTGCTAGGTAAACCACCAACATTCCACCAAAGCATTTATTAATCACCTAACTTCTCCAATACATCATAAACATAAAAATTTCAGATTCCTAGTAAGTATAATTATATAAGAATTTTGTTTTATTTTTACACCAAACTATCAAGCTTAAATAACCAATATAACACCAATCTTCTTCCTACCAATTAGGGTTATTTCCTATACCTCTAATACTTCTACTTAAACATAATTTAAGGTTCCAAACACTGAGAAAATCTGGAAATTCCAGCACCTTAATCAGTTATGGTTTTCAATGGTTTTCTAACTTTCTAGGTTACCAATTTGCTTTGTTTTTGCATAGAAACTTAATTATTTATTAGGCATCCGAATTCCATTAAATTCTAAGGATTTTAAGTTCTTTAAATTCTGATTTCCAGCCTCTAAAAACCTGAAAACTCCAGCCTTCATGTGTTCCACGAAATTGACACAAGTTTTAGGATTTTGAGGCAAAGGTGACAATTGATTTTGAGCCTTTTAAGCCCATAAATGCGTCGCTCTATCTTTGTGATAACAAGTTCCATACGGAGGCTCTGAATGAACTATTAGAGTCAGATGATAAATTTGGTTTTATTGTCATGGATGGGAATGGCACTCTTTTTGGGACATTAAGTGGGAACACTCGTGAGGTGCTTCATAAATTTACTGTTGATCTACCAAAGAAGCATGGTAGAGGAGGGCAGTCAGCTCTGCGATTTGCTCGTCTCAGGATGAAAAAAAGGCACAACTATGTGAGGAAGACTGCAGAGCTTGCTACGCAGTTCTTTATCAATCCGGCAACCAGCAACACCAGTCAGCCCAATGTTGCTGGGCTTAATACTGGCAGGTTCAGCAGACTTCAAGACCGAGCTGAGCCAGTCAGATATGTTTGATCCTCGTCTGCAAGCTAAGATACTGAACATCGTTGATGTTTCCTATGGGGGTGAAAATGGCTTCAATCAGGCTATTGAGCTCTCTGCAGAGATATTGTCCAATGTAAAGTTCATACAGGAGAAACGCTTAATTGGAAAGTACTTTGAGGAGATCAGCCAAGATACTGGAAAATACGTGTTTGGCACAGATGATACACTGAAGGCCCTGGAAAATGGGTGCTGTGGAGACCCTCATTGTTTGGGAGAACCTGGATATTACTAGGTATGTGCTGAAAAATGCCGCTACAGGTGAGCTAGTCATCAAGCATCTGAACAAAGAGAGAGAGGCTGATCAGAGTAATTTCCGGGATCTGGCCACCTCTGCAGAGTTGGAGGTTCAGGAGAAAATGGCCTTGCTTGAGTGGTTTGCCAACGAGTACAAACGTTTCGGTTGCACGCTCGAATTTGTCACCAACAAATCACAGGAGGGATCGCAGTTTTGTAGAGGATTTGGTGGGATTGGTGGTATCCTTCGTTACCAGCTTGATATTAGATCATTTGACGAGGTGTCTGATGACGGAGAAGTTTATGACGATTCTGATTAGCAAATGTTATTAATTGTTGCAGAGTGCTGGCCGCCTAGTTGTTCTTAATTGCTTGCAGGTGTTGTGGGTTATTGTTACTCTTGCTGGTACCTTTGATGTTCGAAAAATTTTAATACAACTTTGACCTTTCCATGTATCGTTTGACTACCATTGAGACTGCGTCTTACTAATGATTTTTTGTTTGATTGATTTGATTTTTTTTTTTTTTCAATGTCTTTCTCCTGTAAAGTACCTGTTTCCTGCTGTATTGGTTAGTTTGATGATTCCCGAGTGTGCAACAGCAAGACGGGTTTTGGTTTACAATGGCCTTGGCAATATTTTAAAATTCATATTTATTATTTATTACAAATATTATCATATTTTAAAAATATTGATTTAAAACTTTTATAATAAAAATATTTAACGAAATATGAGAGAAGAAATATGAGAGAAGTAAAAGAGTGTTTATATGTGAAATGATCAGATAAATTGGAGAAGAAAAAGAAAAATAATTTTGAACATTTAACGAATTAAATGATGAAAAGTATTCTAAATTTAAAATTTTCACCTTTTTTATTATATAAATTGTAAAAGTGTATGTATTTAAAATTTTTAGTTTTAAGTTTTAAGGACATTAAAATTGAATTTTTAATTTAAATGATTATTTTTTAAGAAAATTTTAAAGAAAATTAATTTTAAATATTATTATTTTAAAATAATAAAATTTAGTTAACTTTGTTTAATAGGTATTCATATATTGTTTAACAAATGTGTAAAATTTTATTATTTATTACAAATAATCTCATTTTAAAAAATTTTATAAAAAAATATTTAACAAAATATGAGAAGAATAACAGTGTATTTAACCCAATAAACAACTAAAGTGGAGAGAGAAAAATAATCTTAAGTATTAAATAAATTCATCTGCTAAAAATATGTCAAATTTAAATTTTTTAACTTTCTTGCTATATAAATGATATAAATAATGTAAAAGTGTAAGTATTTAAAATTATTTATTACTTATTATATAATAAATTTTTTTATAAAAATTAATTATTCTTATTTATTTATTTTCATTTGTTTTAATACACACTTAAAAGTTATCAAAAGTTACTTAATTATATTGAAAATATTTTATTTTATTTTATTTTAAAATATCATTTTAAACTAATATTTTAATGCTTTTTATATATATAAAAGTTTTTAAATTAATATTTTAATGCATGTGATAATATATTAATAAATAATAAAATTTTACACATTTATTAAACAATGTCTGAATACCCTAATCTCTTTTTGATTAGTGATTTTTATTTTTATATGTTTTTTTACAATTTTTATGTAGATTTACTTTATAAATTTAAATTTGAGTTATTTATACGCTAAATTATATTTCTGTGCTTTTAGACATGAACAATTATTATTTATATAATAAAGAAACTCAAAATTTTAAATTTGAGATCAATCGTTGGATATGCTTAATGGCCAAGACTATTTTTATTTTTCTTTCCACTTTAGTTTTTTTTTTTTTGTTTATTTCATATAAAAATATACTCACTTACTCTTTCCATATCTTATTTGAATTTTTTTATATAAAAGTTTTTAAATTAATATTTTTAAAAATATGATAATAATTGTAATAAATAATAAAATTTTACACATTTATTAAATACTGTATCGATATCTTTATTTCTTTTGATTAGTGATTTTTATTTTTATAATTGTTTACGTAGGTTCACTTTTAAAAATTTAAATTTGAGTTATTTATATGTCAAATTATATTTCTGTACCTTTAAATATAGATAATTATCAGTATTTTTTTTTTTATAAATTATGGCTATTGCATAATGGTAATTTCATCATTAACTACTTTATTTATAATGATTTCATAATAACATAAATACATTTAATAGTCAAAGTTTGTAACATGCTATTGAGGTGATTCGTAACATTCTATTTTGGTGCCTAAATGGCCAAGATTTACCTCGAAAATAATTTTTGAATTTGCTAAATCATAGAAAATATATATATATTTAAATTGATTCCGGCTCTCATCATCGAAAGAACATCGTCCAAATCCTGCTGTAGAGGCAACAGCCATTTGTTGTGTGCATTAGAGGGAATACTTAACAAATAGTAGATTTTTAGGTAATTTTTTCAGTTATTTTAATATTTAGTTTTATATATATATATATATTATATTTTATATATCTTTGATATATTTATGAGATCAAGGTTCAGTTGAACCATTAGTTTTTGACTTGGGTCATTTTTCTGATTTGCTCAACAATAATCTGATCACTTTCAAAACATTGATATTAGGAGCTCAGTTCCTAATTAACTTTTGCCGGTGGGCGTGCGTGGTTACGTTGCCCATCATAACTGATCAGATTATAAAAGTAAGCTCTAACCATCGCATTTTGTTTTAACAGGATTCGTTTCGATAACATTTTAAAAGTGATTAAAAAATATTGAAGTATTTATGAAAATCTATTTAAAAATACACAATAGCTAGCTTATCAATAAAAGTATGAAATAATTTATTATTTCCGCATATGTTATTTTATTTTTAGTGTATTTACTGTAGTTGATGAAAGTTTTTTAAAATTTTACTTTATTAATATTTCGGTTTAGCATCCTAAATTATAAAAAAAATTTTCAACCATTTCATTAAAAAAAAAAAAAAAAAAAATGGATCATTACTTAAAAGAGCCACTGTAGCAAAAACAAACTACGGTTTGATTGTTAGTTTACTAATGCCAAATTGAGTTCAATAATCTGTTTCAATGGTTTGTTAGTTCCATGTCGTCAAAACATAAAAATTTTAAGTTGATCTTAATTTATTTTATTTTATTTTTTGTTTTTTCCATAGATATCTATCCTATATATAGTGTAGGATATTTTAATTATTGAAATTTTTTAACATTATTAAACGTTCAATTTATTTAGGAGTGTTTAATATAATTAAATTTCATTCAAAATAAAAACTATTTGAATTATAATAATACTATTTTCCAGTATCTCAATCATTGAATTCACTGAAAATTAAAAAAAAAAAAAAAAGTTATTTTAATTACTTTGTACTGACCAACATCGCATATTTTCATTTTAGATGAAATTCTTAACTTATAATTTTTATTGTCTTTTGTTGGTAAAATAATGTTTAAAAATGTATTTTATCCTTTTGCATTGTTCTAGGATTTTAAGATGAAGTTGGAAAGAGAAGGAAGGAAGCAAACAAGTGCATAGAATGACGCATCATTTAGACAAAGAAGCAACATTATTCGAATGGCGGTGTGCGTACATTCTTCCATTCGGATGATCCAATCCACCATTTGAATGGAAAATCAAAATACTCATTATCATCCGATGAACTTGCAATGTAAGGCCAAAAATGTAAAATAAGAATGACACATCATTTAGACAAAGAAGCAACATCATTTAAAAGACGGTATGTGTTCATTTTTCCATTCGGATGATCCCATTTAACATTCGAATGAAGAATCAAAAACTCATTATCATCTGGATGAACTTGCAATGTAAGTTAAAAAATACAGAATATTCTGACGAAACATTCGTTTGGTTTGAATGACAGAAGTTATGTCAAATATTATTCGGATAATGGGGTGAATTTCTAGTAAAAAACATATTATCATTCAAATGAAGCAGTTCCGTAGCAACTTTGAATGGTTAGAGAAATTTTGTTAGTTGGATTTCAAAATTTGAATTTTTAACAAATAAAAGGGAGAATTCTTGCATTTTGATATCTTGTACTCTCCTCTCATTTTGTATTGAAAACATTTAGTCCATGGATGGTTGCTTGTACAAAAGTTAATTGGATACGTGACAGCTTCTCAAGTATGGCTTGTCGAGCAGGAGAGTAGTCGGTTAAACGTTTTTTCGGCCATAATAGACAGATCTCACAAGTAGAAGTGACTCGGAGTAATAAACCTGATTAATTTATTTTCTTCTGGTTCGTTTGTGACTAAGTATTTCGTTTAGTTAATCCCTAGTTGTACAGATGTAGATTGATGTGACACTTAGACATCCCTAATGTCCAAATAAGCCAACTAAAGTTGGTTTCTGCCTCATCCAAATTAAATGGAATGCGATGGGCATTAAATGCAAACCAAGTTATCACACGAGTGAAGCAACCAAATTAGGAAGGTAATGATTTCCTTAAGCAATTTTTCGTATTATTTTATATTCTACCATATTATACATATAACAATTAGTCAAGAATTCAGGTATGTTCACTATTGTTTACCATACAATCACTAAATTCTCTCTTTATTTTCCAAGCCTTTGTTGACTTAAGCATCGGAGGGATTGTGGTCGGGGATCTTCCTCGACCCTTTCTCTTTACATGCATTGTCTTGTAGGACCAATTTCTGCTCATTTTCAGTGAACGTGGTGCGCACGTTTGGTGGTTATTTTTGTTGCTGAACATTTTGCGCCCACCATGGGGCACGTTTTTATTGTTTCCCACATCTCTACACTTTTCTAGGCGTTTGTCCTCGGTTCACTTGAAAAAATGACTTTTGGCGAGAATACAACACGTCCATAAGTTCCACGCGTTGGAGAAGAAACTACACCAATGAGGCAAAAGGGGAGCTCGTTGCTAATTCGTACTCCTAGCTTGGAATCGAGCAGAAGACATAGAGTAGAAGATCTGGAGGTGATTAAGAGAAGGTGGGAGCTTGAAGCTCTGACTAGTGCAAAACAGGCGGAGTTGGAGAAAATACTATTACAGTTGAGCAATGACAAAAGAAAGACGGTGGCTCAAGATGGCCTCTCGGAGACATTTTTTTACTCTGATGAGGATTATGATTTTCTTTATGGCTATTATCAAGAATTAAAAGATGATACATAGGGGAAGCTCAAGATAACAAGCAATCTTATGTTAGAAAGGAGCAAGTTGCTGACCGAACTAAAGTTTTAGGTTCTAGTCCTATTAGAGAGTCTCAAATGCAGCCCCAAATGCCAAGAACACTACAGGCAGAGAAAAGGAAATCAAGGCAGCCACAACAGAAGGAAAGCACCCCCAAGAGAAAGTCTTTAAGTTAAAGGAGAATGCTAACTGTGGGGAAGAACTCCTCTAATGACGATGAGGCAATTCTGATCAAAACAAAGAAGTCTTGAGGGACCAAGGATGTTGAGAAGCTACATTATCAAGATTTGGAAGACCTTGCCCAATCTACCTTCATGATGGTAAGAAATGCATTGGAGAGAATATCTGTCTCTTTTTTCACTAGGGAGATTTGTGGAACTGAGTCACCAAAGAAGTTCTAAACTTCTAAATTTATTGAGTTTGATGGCAAATTGGACTTGTTGGCCCATTAACGCCATTATATGCAGGCAATGACTCTATGGAGTTGGAATAATGAGTTGATGTATAGAGTGTTTCTATCAAGTCTAGGAGACATTGTATTTCAATGGTTCCATAAATTATCTCTAGGTAGCATTTCGAGTTAGAGGTAACTTACCGAGGAGTTTGTTGCAAGATTTTTGGCCAACACGAAGCAGCCAAAAACTGCTGACGTGTTGTTGACAATGAAGAAGAAAGCCAACGAAAGCCTCAAGGATTACTCTAGAAGATATATGGAGCTCTATAACAAAGTGAAGGGATGCTCCGAGCAGTTGGTGGTGACTTCCTTCAAACTGGGGTTGCAGAAGAAGGATAAACTCTGGTTTTCATTAACAAAGAAGCCAGTAGTTGACATGTTAGATCTTATGTGCAGAGTTGAAAATATTGCAGAGGTGGAGGACGAGACTAAGCCTGCCGAGCAAAAAGAAGAGAAAACCGCCGCGTTCAAGAAGGGAAAAGGGAAATAAGAAAGGTTGGCTTCGGCTGAAGCGAGAAAGTCAGTCTTTGAATCTATTAACACAGTTTTCAAAGAATCGATTTTCAGAATCTTTCATTTGATATGAGACAAGCCTTACTTTAGGTGGCCAAAAAGTTGCCCGATTTTGAAGGTAGAGAAACCCATAAAAATTTCAGTGTTTACCACCAAAACAGGGGGCACTGCACCAGTTTTTGCTGTTCCTTGAGGTGAGATTTGGAAGATTTGGTGAGAGAGGGATATTTGAAAGAATACATTGATGAGACAAGGACCAGAATTGCTGAGGCACCTCCCCGAGCACAGAGGGATGATCAAAGAAAACCACCCCGTGTCTGAGCAAGGAGGGATGTGCAAAGGCCATCGGTTATCTATGTTATTCACATGAAAAATCGTTCTCAAAGTGTAGTTGTCTATCCCTGAGTAAGGCAACGTTAACCTAGTCGGGGCAATGAGATGCTTGAAATCTTAGAGTCCCCGAGAAAACGCTAGAAATATGGAGAAGTTTAGAACATCACTTTTTTGGAAGAAGAAGGTCAGGAAGTTAGTAAACCTCACAATGATGCCCTTGTGGTTAGGTAAGGAGGATTCTAGTGGATCTTGGAATTGGTCCTCTAAGGCCTTAGAAGATTTCAATTCAGAAGCCTTCAAGGCTTCTGAAGAGTTCTTAAGTTCTTGCTTCAATCTAGAATTTTCGTTGAACAGATTAAAAGAGCTACAAGTGAGAGTTCTTAAGCTTAGCAGAAGTTCTCACTTGCTCGGCCTTGATTTTGGAGATCTCTTCCTGAGATGCCATAAGTTGATTTGCTTTGTCTACTAATTCTATGTCCTTGGTAGCTAAGTGAGTCTCCATCTCTCCGATTTTAGATCCTGCAACCTCTAGGTCTTTTTTAATCTTTTTCTTTTCCTTTTCCAAAGCTTTGACCTTCGACTTGAGGTTGCGGATCTCACCGTCTTCTAAGCTAACTTGATGATGATAAGCTCGGCATCTATTTATGAGTTCGGAAGAGTAAAGGCTAGACTGTAATTATTAAGAAAAAATCAATTAATGGGACTGAAATGCTAAGGAATCATGAATATGAAAAATGAGTTAACATACACTTATAGTAGTCAAAATTTTCATTAGAATTTGATAAAGATCTTCCACCCAATTTTTTCTTGTATCCTGGGGATCCTTTGGGGTGAAAATACCTTGTAGAAACTCTATTGGGTAGTACATAGCAAAGTCCTTTATGGTGAAATGACGTCTAGAGAGGAAGTCAGAGCTAGGAATCAACAAATTAGGGACAAAATTTATTGGGTCCTTTACAGGATTTGGTGGAAGGATTGTCTTTAAGGGGGTGTCTGAAGAGCTGCCCCCTTGAAACATTATTTTGCTAGGAAGGGTTTTCTGTGACATTTGAAGGAGCAGGGAGATCTTGGGAAGAGGTATCCATTCCTAGATCAAACCTTTATTTCTTTTGAGCTCAAGTTCCTCTTCTCCCTCTGCCCGTTCTTGCTCGGCCAGCAATGCAGCATGAGCTAATTCTCCTTCAGCTTTCTTTTTGGCATGATGTTTGTGGAAGTGGTTCCACTTCTGCTCGTTGAACCACTTATGGAGAGTATCAGTGGCCTCCCCAACTGCGAAACCTTGTGGTGGGGCGACAAACGAGCGGTTAGAATGAAGTTAAAAAGTATTTGGTACCGACCTTGCAAACAGAAATATGTCAGGTCCACCCAAGAATCTTAACACCACTTCAATGTGACTAAGGTTTGCAAGTGTTCATTTCGCCCAAGTTTTCTTCTCACAATCGTCTGCACAATAAAGAGTTAAATTAAAATGATGTATAAGATAAATTAGAAAACATGTGTTATAAAAAATGTGAGAGTTATTAAACCTGGTCCAAACGACCCTGCAGTGATTTGAAGAAAGGGATATTCTTCGGGCTATGCATCCACTCTCCCAAGACAACATAGAAATCTTCCTTAATCCCCTTAATGTTGTCTAAGTACATGTGGATCAGAGCTTGTCAGGTCAAGACTTCAGATACCACTTATCCTCGTCCTTCCTGACCCTTTGGATATTGTAGCAATATAAGAGGTCCTACTTAGAAAGATGAAACTCATAATGGCGATTGATTTTCTCTACCCTATTCACTATTCTATAGAAATTGTGAGTCACGTTCTTAGGGGAGAGATTAAGCCTTAAAAATATTTGGTGAAGGAAACGGGACATAGGAACCTAAGCTCCCTTTTCATAATAACAACTACGGGAAAAACCCTTACCTTATGCTCAAATGTCCCTAGCTAACCTAATGTCAACATCTTCAGGGACATTGAACTTTCTTTTAAAAGATTCAATTCCCTCCGTCTTGATCTCCTCTGCTAGTTTACCCCTTCTACTAAAAGAAAAAAAAGTTTAAGGATAAGAAGTAGGAAACAATGAGGATGAAACACTCACCACATGAAGGTTCAAGATTGGAAAAGAGAAAGCTGAGCAGGGAAAGGTTGGGAACACAAGACAAATTGAGGTATAAAATCGTAGAGTGTTGGAAATGGCAAATATGTGAGTGCATCCAGAGAATAAGGAGAAAAGAAAAATGAATTGCCAAAATTTTGTATTTAATAGTTAGGTTTCACCACTGAATGTGACAGCTACGACCGTCTTTTAGGGTTTCAAGGAGCAACAGTTAGTACCTATGCACTAGAAAGAAGAGAGTCGCTTGCACGCCACCAATTAAAAAGTCACACGTCAAAAATCGAAATTGTAGAAGCATGTGAAAAGATTTTCTTTTGAATATGGAAAGATATGATTGTTATCTTAGCTACTCTGCTCGGGCAATTACTTACCCGACTAGAGTGGGGTATAATGTTGGTACAAAAGTTAATTGGACACGTGGCAGCTTCTCAAGTATGGCTTGCCAAGCAGTGGAATAGTTAGTTAAACATATTCCCGACCATAATAGACGGATCTCACAAGTATAAGTGACCCAGAGTAATAAACCTAGTTCGTTTATTACCTTCTGATTCGTTTGTGTATTTCATTTAGTTAATCCCCTGTTGTATAGATGGCAGATTGATGTGACACTTAGACATCCTTAATGTCCAAATAAGCCAACTAAAGCTGGTTTCCACCTCATCCAAATTAAATAGAATGTGATGGGCATTAAATGCAAACCAAGTTGTCACACGAGTGAAACAGCCAAATTAGGAAGGTAATGATTTTCTTAAGCAATTTTTCGTATTATTTTATCAATTCTACCATACTATAAATAAAATACTTAGTTATGAATTCAAGTACGTTCACTATTATCCACTATACAGTCACTAAATTCTCTCTTTATTTTCCAAGCTTTTGCTGATTTAAGAGAATTGTGGTCGAAAACCCTCCTTGACCCTTACTCCTGACTTGCATTGTCTTGCAGGATCAATTTCTACTTGCTTTAGTGGACGTGGTGAGCACGTTTGGTGGTTATTTTTACTGCCGAACAATGTTATAGAGTTCTAACTATATTAACAACATCCAACACAATGTTAAGAACTTACGAGACTCTTAACCATAATTACAAGGATAAACAAAAGATTTTTGAAAAATTAAATAATCAGTTAGCACTACTGCGGTACAAGATTTATAAATATTTAGGTGGCATTTGGTTTGATTTTTGATTTTATGTGTTTTATGTTCAAAAAAATTTCAAAACATGGAAACAAAAAATGTTAAGTTTTCCTTATTTTGAGTTAAAAATACTCATAATGATTTTTTGCTATTTTTATTTTATGTGTAAACTTATTTTCTGTTTTCTAAAACAAAATTTGAAAATACAAGTGACCAAATGCGCTTTAAACTGTTTTCCTTATTTCAAATGAAAAATGAGCTCAAATCAAAAAATAAAAAATAAAAAATAAAAATAAAAAATAGAAAAACAAACCAAATGAGCTCTTAGCCATTGGACAACTTTCAAATACACCGGAGCTTCAACCATCAAAGTAGACAAATGCATTAACTTTTTAGCTTTGGTAAGCAACATTTTCGCGTCATTGTCTTTAATAATCCGAGCCACTGATGAGGATCCGTTCTGAGCCCCATCAGTGGAGCTGTCACTTGATAATTGAGCTGGACTTCCGCATCCAGATTAGCAAAATGGATAGCGTCTTCAGCCTTTCATAACTTGTTCTTGCATTCAATTCTTACTCTTCCAGTAAGTGTTTACCACAAACACACAAGGAATCAAAATTTAATTCATTAAAATGATCTATTTGATGACATCTACACAAGTACCATAGATATTGTTAAACATAGCATTATTCATATCATCTATAACGACCATAAAATAATGAAAATAGTTGAAAGCGAGCTCTGAATTAGAAGGGTTAATTATTCAATCAGCAAGTCAATTTTAAAAAAAATATTTCATAACCGCCACTAATCCTCGACCCCAAAGTTAATAAAAATTACACAGCTCTTATCATGACCAACAAAAACAAGTTGGACAAGCTCCCTTGTAAAACAACATTAGGATAATCACCAATCACTCCAATTCATCTATTTCTGCAAGAAAAATTTCCATTTAGATGAAAATTTCAAACACCATTAACTTTTTTTACACCTAACACAAACCTACTTCACACAAACCATCACTTCTTTCGTCTAGGTACTCTTACATTTTATTTTTTGGATTATAGCTATTGACCACCCATTTTTTCCATTCTAATTTCACTTATTTAGTGTATGAGTTGTTTTAATTCCATTATGATTCCGCAAGCTCAAAATGCATTATTTCTCCAAAATGCATCAAAATTTTGCTCGCATGCTATGATTAAATTAATACTCCTTTAGTGATTAAAGCTAATAAAAATAATTAGAATCATAAATTGATTCCATCCACCAAACAAATTTATCATTTCAATATCATTCGAACTAGTTCATATTATAATATCTAGAAATAGATAACGTGACTGTATTCGACGCATGTGGATCAAAACTAGTTTATAATATATGCAGTGGCCTGGTTTAAACCCAAGCGTTTAACGTACATACAATAGTAAACAGGCCTTTCATCCAGCATCCATACATGTTGCGAAGGCACGCAACACAAAATTTCCACTCACAAGATTGCAAGGAGAGAACGGGGAAATAAATTCATTTCATTTATTTTCTAGTCTCGCTCTTACACATGGCTATAATGATATGAGCCAGAATATTGTGGTTTGACAAAATTGGGGATGGCTGCTATACAAACGATGAGGAAGAATGCTTGTCTTGGGGTAACTTTGAACTGAACCCCCAAATTAGCCAGTCTTGGAAACAAGCCATCGATTTACAACAAATATTTCAGTTTTTCAAGTCAAACCCAACAGAAGTCATGATGACCATCATGTCAGATTTGGAACACTGCGGTGATTATTTGCAAATTCCCGGACCAAACGCTTCAGAATTCTTCCCCCTTTCCCCTGCATATGCCCTCTATTGTTCTTTCCTCCATCACAACTTTTGCTCTCAAGATAATCTGTGGCTGCGCCAGCAAGGGCTTTCAGCCAAACTGGTACTAAAGATTCTGCCTCACCCTGTTTTAGGTACTCCACTGGCAGAGTCTGTACCTGATGATGATTCAAGCAATTAAGTCATGAAGCTGAAATGATGAAGAAAATGGAAATGGATATGATCAAATTCTTCTCTTAAAATAGCAATGAGCACATAATGCTTGCACGATTCTGCCTCATATGTTCATTTAGAACCCAAATTCAAGTAAAAACTCTTTCTGGATGAACATGTTTCCAAGTTTATAGATACATATGTGGGTGTGGGTGTGGGTGTGTGTGTGAAAGGAGGGGGAGAGAGAGAGAGAAAGAGAGAGAGAGACCGCAGAATGTAGCCATCCATGCAAAGACTCCCAACAAAGAATAGCCTTCCACGTTGTTCTCTCAGTTAAACTGCATATTGCAGCCAATTGTTGCAAAATTGTCGCAGACTTGTGAACCTATAATCAATGGAGCAACAACAGTTTCTTGGCATTATTTTCACAATGGCATTTCACTATGATATGGGGGAAGAAAACAAATTATCAATGCAGTAATTGGATTAGACGTGGAGAGTGGGTTAAATGTCTGTGTTTTTAACCCATCGTGTTACAAAGAAATAAAATAGCCATACAAAATTTATTACTTAATAAACAAAACAATTACACATCTTAAGATGCTTCTGGTGTGCCACCATTCATCCTTTGTTTGGCATCACAAATGTGGGAGGTGGGATGATATATCCAAAAAGTTAGCATTAACTTCCCCTCCAATCCAATGGCCAAAAATTTTCACTCTCTTTTGATCCACGACTCCTTTTTGGGAAAGGATTGGAAGAGGGCATGATGCAGGCGGACTATACTTTCTTGATCCCATTCCACCTTCTAGCTCCTCTGTGCTATGGCTTCCCTACTTGAAATTCACTGTCTCCTTGGTCACCCATTGTTGCATGAGCTGAAGTTGTTAGCTCCTAGTTCGAGTCATTAAAATTTCTACCAATGTGATTTGTGTCAAGGAAGTATCATCGTGTTTTTTTGCTCCTAGAGTCAAAATGGGCATTGAGTCTTTTTATTTAGTTCATACTGATGTTTGGGGTCGGAATTGTGAACTTTCAAAATTGAGTTTTTAGTATTTTTGTCACATTTGTTAGTGATCATTCTTGAAATACATGATTTTATTTATTGAAAGATTGATTTGAATTGATTATAACTTTCATGCTTTTTGTGCCAAAGTTCAAACACAGTTTCACACTCCTATCTACTTTTTCTAATAGGACAGTGCTAGAAAATCTTCGACTTTATGACAACATCCGATATTATATATCAGTCTTTTTGTTCTTGTATTCCACAACAAAATGAAGTACCTGGCACAAAAATCGTCATCTTATTGACACTGTTTGTTGTCTCTTTCATATGCAAGTTCCTAAAGTCTTTTGGAGTGATGAAGTCTTCACTGTATGTTATCTTATCAATCGGATGCTATCATCAGTCCTTCAGAATAAATCTCCTCACTCCATTCTCTTTCCACATGAATTACCTTATCAACTCCACGTCTCTTTGGGTTTGTTGCATTTGTTCATCAACTCAACCTGGGCATTAATTTGTTGGATCGCTCTATTAAATGTATTCCTTGGATACTCTAGTAGTCTAGTGTTCACAAAGACTATCGTCATTACAGTCCCACTTTTAATTGCTTCTTCACATGTGCTGATGTCACATTGTTTTGAGTCTACCCATTTCTTCTGTGAGAGTTACCCTTTTGAAGATATTCAGGTAACTCTCCCTTCATCAATTTTATCTCTTGATCTGGTTGCCCGTCTCATCTACTGTTTTACCTCCACCACTCTTGGATCAACTTTCTCAACTGGATTTATAGGTTTATCACAGGTGCACAGATCACTCATCCACTCAACCTGCCATTTCTATCTCTCCACTAGCATCTCTGAGATTCTCAAATCCTTCTTCACCCCAACTCTTGAATCCTTCTCCATCTAATCTTGATCTTTCCATTGCTCTTTGGAGTAATAAGACTGTTCCAATTATAATACTTGTACAAAAAGAATTGTAATAAGTGCAAAGGTAAGTGTACTTGTACCTCTCATCCTATTTCCAATTTTGTCCCATATACTTCCCTCAGTCTTCTATCTCTATATCTAGCTCTGTAATAGAGACTCTCTCTCATCTCGGCTAGCGAGCAACTATGGAAGAAGAGATATTTGCTCTTCATGCTAATGATACTTCGGACTTTGTGTGGCCAATCCTGGAGGTAAATCAATTGTTGGTTGCCGTTGGTCTTCATTTTTTAAGACTCGTCTAGATGGCACTGTTGACCGTCTTAAGGTTCGATTCATTACAAAGGGCTACACGCAGGTTTATGATAAGGATTATTATGAGACATTCTCCTCAATTGCCAAAATTACATCCACTCGACTCATCATCTCTCTTGCTGTAGTCTTTCATTGGTTACTACACCAACTTGATATTAAAAATGCCTTTCTACATAATGATCTTGATGAGAGTCTATATGTAGCGATCACTTGGTTTGTTGCTCAGGGGGAATCGTTTGGTAGGTTCAATGATGTTGTAACACAATTTGACGGTTGACCTACGATGATGCGTGGACCACTCAGTATTTTATCACATCTCATGGTAAGCTATGGTTGTTAGTCAATGTGATGATTTGTAATTACCAGCGATGATGATAAAGGGATCCAAGAGTTGAAACAATTCCTTTAAAGAAAAATTTAGAATAAAGATTTAGGTCCGATGAGATTTCTTGGGCACTGAAGCTGTTAGATCTCGCTTTGGCAGTGCATGAGCCAACGGAAATATATTCTAGATATGTTGACATAAATAGGATTATTGGGAGCAAAACCTATTGATTCTCTAATGGATCTTAATTTTAAGCTTCTACTTGATGAAGAAGAACTGCTGGATGACCCTAGTTGCTACAAAAGGTTGGTGGGCAAGCTAAATTATTTGAAATTTACTTGTCCAAACATTTCTTTTGCAACAAGTGTGGTGATTATTCATGGATTCTCCACAGATGAGTCATTGGGATGTTGTTATTCGCATTTTGAGATCTATCAAAAGTGCTCTAGGTCATGACTTATTATACAAGGATCATGGCCATACCCCATGACTCAAGGATACAATGGATCTCCAAATGATAGAAGATCCACCCGTAGATAATGTGCATTTGTACAAGAAAACTTGGTATCTTAAAAAAGCAAGAAGCAAACTATTGTAACTCGGTTGAGTACAGAGTCTGAATACTAGGTTATGGCATACACATCATGTGAATTGGTATGGTTGAAACATATACTTGAAGAACTAGGTGTGGAGCATGAACCACCTGTAGAGCTGAAATGTGATAATCAAGCACAGGTTCATATTGACTCAAATCTCATTTTCCACGAGAGGACAAAGCACATAGAAGTCGACTGCCACTTTATTCAAGAGAAACTACTCCAGAAAGTGATAAGAACAACTCATGTGAAATCTTAAGATCAGCTAACAGACTTATTTACTAAAACTTTTAAGGGGCACATGAGTTCAATACATATGGAACAAGCTTGGAATATATAATATGTAAACCCCAACTTGAGGGGGTGTTAACTGTATGACATATGTTGGTTGTAAGATATGTTCTATATTAGTTAGTATAGATATTTATGATGATTATAATTGATGTATAATTATATACATTAGCGATTTTGTATAGACTTAGAATTTTCTGATAATATATAACCCTTGGTTTGAATTACATAGAGAAGTGATGAGATGAACTGGAGGTTGCGAAATGGTTAAGTGTCAAACACTAATTATTTTCAATGCTTTATGTCATATTGGTCACTTAATGTGTGAAAAGCACAATACATGGGACTATGGAATTTGTATTGAAAGAGTGATCAACTGATATTTCCTTTGGGTAAGTGAAAAAAAAAAATTATATTGCTGACAAAGAAAACGAAATATTCTACTCCACAAAACTGTATATCATTTACAACCAGCCATGCTATGCAGAAAACTTAACTTCACTAAGCCTTAGGGTATGAAAAAACTAAGTAGATCAACTTCAACTATTTAGTTGTGTTCCATATCCAAATATTTAGATGTTTGACGGATCAAATGCAAAAGTTGTACACCCACACTCAACACGTATATGCACGCAAGCTTGCAATCTATGAGTGTCTCATGCCATAAGAGTTGGCTTAATACAACAAATATTAACCAAAATGTGAATATTTTTAAAGACAGCTGCAAAGTTGCATTTTATTTTCCCCCCTTTTTAAATTATTTCACAAATGGGATTTGAGGATCTTGTATTTACCCTTGACAATGCCGAAACGCCAAGTAAAGCATATACCACATTAGACACAAGTCCCTCGCCACTGTGAGATATGACCTGGATTGCCACGGGATCAAATGATCCTTCAGAGACACAAGTCATGGATTCCAACAATGATATGAGGCCAACTTCCAAGAAACCTAAAAGGTACATTGAGATGTGAAATCAACACATAAATACCAATAAAAGAAAAAATTAAAAACAAATGCAAAGACAATAACAGACTTCCAAACAAATGCAAGGTGAGATTTGAAAGATGCTTCCACTGGGAGGTCAAATATAGAGAATTAATGACATGTCAACTTCCACAGAAATATAAAGTCAACATGAAATATATATTTCTTGAGGAAAATGTTGTTTCCATTATACCACTTTAAACATGGTACATGTAATGTGCATTTTGCACTTTCCAATATTTAATGGTTTATGTAACACTCAACTCTTTGAGACACGTGTACACTTTCCCCTCATTCTCACAATGTAATGGCTGTCAGGGATTTATGCTACATTTATAATTAGAAGAAACTGCCTCAAATTTTCGAAACTGCAATGGCGATGCACAAGAAGAGAGAAAATTGCTCACCACCAACCACATGATCCTCAGCCAACAATCATGGCCACGAACCAACATAATAACCTTCCACATCAAAATTGCATGCATAACAAGTATTGCAATTGTCTTCATCTCATAACACCAAATTGTTAACCATCATTACTAGTCACTGATAAGTACATTGCCAGAATCTACATAATTCATCATCAACAGCATTGACCTTGAAATCATCATCCTCCTAGATTAGGATCAAATGTTTCATATTTGAGACCACTAATTCCTTCAATTTCATGTAATTCTATTGTGATCATTATTTAATTTATTAAAGTTTTATTTGATATTTGGCTTCTATTCCATTGTGGACAAATTAGGCATGAAAAGAAGCAATCTACATAATTCATCATCAACACCATTGACCTTGAAATCACCATCCCCCTAGATTAGGATCAAATGTTGCATATTTGAGACTAATAATTCCTTCAATTTCATGTAACTCCGTTCCTATTATCATTTAATTTGTTAAATCAGGCTTGAAAATAAATAATGGATTAATGCAGGCATGAAAAAGGCTACAAACCAAGTCCAATACATCATGGCTCGGATGGTCCAATGTTAAGGTTTGAACCACTGCAGAGGTGCAAGTTACAGTTCGGAGCATATGATCTAGGCCTGGACGCCCCATTCTCTGTTCTGGACAGTCCAGTTGAATTCTCACACGCATTGACCACCATCCAATTGCACCCAAATGGGGTAGAAGAGTGTTCGAAAGCTCTGTGGAAAAGCACCTAGTGTCCAGATGATCACTTCATGGTCCGAACAGTTTGTCTAGAATAGGTTCAATTTTGCTGCAACCTTTTATCCTTAGGCAGTTTCTTTGGCTCTTCAGGACCCATTAAAAGGGCATCAATGTATAAATAATGGAGATTTTAGAGCTTGGAGCTAATTTTAGGCTATAAATAGCCTTATAAACTCCAACAAAGATACCTATTCTTCCATCTTAGAGAAAATAGCAATAAAATTCTGTAACTTTTTTTTTTTTTTTTTTTTTTTTTTTTAGTTTTGGTTTAAAA
>JAVXUM010000003.1:2385352-2396130 GCA_035590655.1 Pouteria glomerata
CTAAATGAAAAATTGTATCATAATAGGCTATATTTTCATTTTATAGACATTTGGTAAAATCTTACGATTTTACGATTAGATTTTTGGACCCTCTACTGATTTTAAGTAAAATCTCGATTTTAACAACTTTGAGCAATAGAACTCTTCAAGTGAAAAAGTACTATAATTAAGTTTATTAATGTAGATATTTAGTGCCTTCTATGATTCCTTTCTATTTTGTACAAATGTCCTAATTATTATAAATAGAGGAATCCAATCCCAGTTTTGGATGTCCAGTTTTTCCAAAATTCTTCATCTCATAACCAATCATTAAAATTTTGTTTCCGAATAATGTTAACAGTTAGCATGGACATGAAACATTTTGGAAATGTTTTAGAAGCGTTTTAGAAATGTTTAGACAGCGAAGCAAAAAAATTAAAATATATAGAAATACTTAGAAGAATTGATAAGGCTCTGCCAAAACTAAAAGATAAATCAAAGAAAATAATATAACAATTCATTTTGTGTCTATTTTCCACTGCTAGCAATCTCAATTTATAAAGCATGATCTGAAAAGTTAAGCAAAAGAGATATCGACACAAGACACAAATATGACACAACATGAACATGTAGCAACGATAATTTTTAATAAAGTCAGAACACAACACGTCAACAAATATTATATTTATATACACATGAATATGAGAACTATTCATTTATTTTTTTATGTTACAAATACATTATATTGTTATTCATAAATTATATCATAACAGTAAGAAATCATTTTTCATTATACATATTGGCAAAGAAATATGAACAAAGTCTTACTATTTATTGTGCAAAACCAAATACATTGAAAAAAATTGAAGTTTTAAGTTTTAAACTTTACAAATTAAAAAAAAAAAAATGTTGAGAGAGAATAAATCAATATAAATAATAAAGTTGCCTCCTCTCTTATAGCTTAAACTTTTAGGTGAGATAGTAGTTATTAATCTAACATGATATTAAAGTAGGTAAAAGTCTTATGTTCAAATCTCACCTCCACCCAAAAAAGTCAATCTCGCCACATGTAAGTATGCATTTTAAGAGAAAATAGAACTCAACTCATAATAAAGTCGCCTCCTCCCTAATAGCTTAAACTTTTAGATGAGATGCTAACTATCAGTCTAACAAAGGATGAAGAATTAACACACATAAATCCATATTGTTTTTATTTTGCAATTTCATATCATAAGTGGAAGTGATGGACATGTGTCCTCTCCAAGTGTCCAAGGTGCATCTAAACCCTAGTTCCAAAAGATTAAAATAACAGGACATATTTGGACAAGTATTTGTCACGGTGGAGGGCCGTCTCACTAAGTGTCGGTGTCTAATATGTGTCCATGTGAGGCATGGCTAATTCCTAAAAGCATCTGTCCTTGGCTTAAAAGTAAAAAAGATATACTAATCATTTCCCCATATCACCATTTTCAAGATTTATATCTGAATACAATTTCCATTTCAAAGAAATTGAAAAAAAAAAACAATCAAATAGGAGAATGGATTTTTGTGAACCTTTCTTCAAAGATGCTTTTCTGTATAAGGTGTAGTGTCAACCATGCGAAGCAAAATAGGACAGAGGGTGTAATATTCTAATGCCAATATACATTCATGTTAAACTGCTAATTCTAAATATAGAGATGTTAGGGAAAAAAAATTCAGAGTCTTTAAAGAATTCTTTTTGAATGAAAATAACTCACCTCTCCAATCCAGATTAAAATTTCCAAATTTAAGGGTTCATACATTACTACAGAAGCATCTTCACAAAGTTTACGCAAAGCTGATGCACAAGCATTTGAAGACACAGGTTTTGAAATCCCAGCAGCAAGAAATAATCTGAAAGTGGCAAATAAGTGGAATGTTAGATGCAAAATGCTGGGTTGGTGGAAAAACAAAAATATATATATATTAAACACAAAATTCCATCAATTGTTTACGCATGTTCATATGAGTGTGGGATTCAAAATTATGTTCAAGAAGTGCTTATGACAATCCAGGACATACCCACCCCCTCAAATGCATAATATACGCAGGTCTGTAATATATCACCTAAAATATAGAGGGAAGATATTCTTACAGTAAGGGCCTAGCATTGGTTTGAAAAGCAGATATCCACTTGGAATAGGATCCAACAACATCTGCAACTGATCTGTACACCTAAAATTAAAATAAGATAGGAAGAGTGGAATTGGGTGAGAGGATGAACGGCCAGCTCATAATCAATCCTTCAAAGCCTAGCTGACTTTCTCATTCAGCAAGTTCAAGTGCTGTTCATGATAATTTTAAATAATACGAGGAGAAATGAAACCCAAAGGGTCATGTATGACCTACAATGCACATGAAGCCTTTGAGTTCATCAGAAGCCCTACTGTACAGAATTGTCACCAAGTGCATGATCATAGAAAAATCAATGGTTTGGCCTTCATGCAGTATTACTTCAGCAACCTGTAACATAAGAATACAAAATTAATATCTGCAAGGAAAGATCAAGCTCATAATATTACACATGAACCACTAGCTGCAATAAGCCACTGGTCACCAAATGATTTTCTTGTGTTAGATTGAATTCAAAACAGCAAAGATATTCATGTAGAACAGTTAGCCCTAAATTATTTGGAAGGCCTAAGCCACAGGAAGGATTTCAAGAAGAAAAGCTAGTTTAATTGTCCTTATTTTATTAATTGCTTTCATTAATATAATTAGGGACTTATTTGTCTTTTTTTTTCAATTAGGACCTAGAGTGCAATTTTTTTTTTTTTATTTCAGGGCATTTTCGTAATTTGTGTAATTCGCCTATAAAAGGCTGAAAAATTCAGCCTTTAGGAGACTTTTGGATAATCTTTGATAAGGTTTTGAAGTACTATTCAGGAAAACCCTAGCTTCTCTTTGCCTCTGTGTATTTTGAGCAATGCTCGTCAGGATTGAATGAGCTGAATCTACGTTGATAGATTCAATTTTTTTGTGAAGACTTTTGTTTTGCGTCACTTGGTACTAGAGCAAGGAATCTCCTCACTCTTTGGCAATGAATGCGGATGGAGGAGACTCAACGTCCGCCGTTAAGCGTGATGTGAAGGAATTGAAGGCATCCTTTGCTAGTCAACAATGGGAATTTACGAAAGTTTGTTAACTAGCGGAAATTCAGAGATTACTAGCCAGCGTAGACCTTTGCGCCAATGAAGGTCAAGCTGCTGCGGTTGGGGGAGTTACCCACAACATACAAGTTAACCAAACTTATCAAAGGAGGAATAGAGGCAGTGCTGACACACCTAGGGCTAGACCTAGAACCTTGGTAAGAAGCCCAAGAAGGGGCAGCACACCAGGCAACAGCAAATGGGGCTGGCAGTAGCCTTAGAACAGGCTGCCAGACATTGAGGAATTGCCACAACTCATTGAACAATCCCATTGAGAAAATTACCCCAGAAATTATTACAGACCAGAAAATCATAATTTCCAGCACCATAGAACGATACAAAGACCAGGCAAGGCTTGGGAACAATTTTTTGATAGCGATTTCAACCCTGAAATTGGCCAAAAACAACCCATGAATCACCCACAACCTAGAAACCAAAGAAACCAAGATGAATGCCGCCTCAAAGCCGATATTCCAACCTTCAGTGGCAATATGCACATTGAAGAATGTTGGATTGGCTTTCAGAGGTCCAAAGATTTTTTAAGATGATGGAAATACCAGAAGACCAAATGGTGAAGCTAGTGGCTTACCGACTGAAACATGGAGCAGCTGTATGGTGGGATCAATTGCAAAGGGATATGCAACGGCAAGGAAGACGCCTATTCGCACATGGAGGAGAATGCAACCATGCCTCAGAGGGAGATTTCTTCTACCATGCTACAAGCAATACTTGTTTGAACAACATCAAAACTGTGTTTAGGGAGGTAAATCTATATTTGAGTACACAGCTGAATTTTGTAGACTTACTTCTAGGAATGATTTGCAAGAGGATGAATAACAAAGGGTGGCAAGGTATGTTAATGGATTGAGGGCAAGTGATTAGCGAAAAAATTGGCATACTATATTTATGGACTGTAGAGGAGGCATATATTATGGCCTTAAAGGCTGAGTTGCTAGAAAAGTCCGACACGAGGAGTAGGTCGGAATTTTACAAGAAAACCGGGGAATTATAAGTTTTTTCAGGAAAAAGGAAAGTCACCACAGCATACCACCTCAGATCAACCCAAAACTTTCAATAATAGCGGCGGAAGAACTTCTAATAGCAGTGCAACCGATAGCAGTCAAAAGGGGAATGCTAGCCTTGTTCCCAGTAAAAGTTATGTTCCTTCAAGCAAGAGTTCAAGAGTTAAATGTTTTCAGTGCAGGAAAGTTGGGCACTGATCCAATGAATGTCCAAATGGGAGGCCTGTGAATTTAATTGATGGGGAGGATGATACTAGGGAAGAGAAGATGAACCTGTTGAGTTTGAGGAAATTGATGATGTAGCGGACGAGAATTAGTTGGAGGGTGAGAGACTTAACCTTGTTGTTCAAAGGATTTTGTGCTCTTCTAAACTAGAGGAGCCATCACAAAGAAAGAACATCTTTAGATCCCTTTGCACCATCCAAAAGAAAATCTGTGATTCAATTGCTGATAATGGCAAATGTGATAATTTTGTTGCTCAGAAACTCGTGGATTTTATGGGGTTAAAGACCGGGCCGCATCCTTCACCCCATTCTATTGTTTGGGTGAGAAAGGGGCCAACAATGAAAGTTACAAAAATTTGTAGAGCTCCTATTTTTATTGGAAAGTTCTATCATGAGGAAGTGGTTTGCGATGTAATTTAAATAAATGCTATTCACATATTACTTGGGAGGCTGTGACAATTTGATGTGGATGCCACTTATAGCGGTAGAGACAATATGTACTTCTCGAGTCGCAAGATTGCTATGGTTCCCACAAAAAATTGTGGCATTCAAGCGAAACCTTCTAAAGTTTAGGGGCAAGCTTCCTTACCATTACTGAGGAGGGGGAGTTTGAAAAGAAAGCTAAGGAGTCAGGTGAAATTCATGTGATTGTCATTAAACCGGTGGTTCAAGGTTTTGATGGGAATAATTTGCCAACTCAAAAATACACCCAAGTCCAATTTTCCAGTGCCTTAAACCCATTTTTAGCACCTTTTCAACCTTTGTACAACAATTTAAATAGTCAGTCCAGCCCAATAAAAACACCTCCTAACCAAGCCAACCTGCAACCCAAACTATCCCATTCATTTTCCAGCCCAAATACTCCTTTAAAAGCCAATCTACAATAGTTGAACAGCACTGTCTAGTCACTTTTCAGCACCAAAAAATGACCCCAACAGCCTTATTACAGTCCACCAAAAAGGCACCCATAGTTGACAGCAACCTATGGAAACTTTTGGAGGAAAAAAGGGGAAGGTACAACAGTATAGCGAGGAGGAAAATGGTGATTTGAGGCTCAGAAATCAGTTCCAAGGGGTACAGCAGGTTCTTGAAAAATTTCCCGGGTTAGTGCCTGAAGATTGATCTAATGAGTTGCCACCAATGAGGGATATACAATATCAGACTGATTTTGTACCTGGGGCCAGTCTTTCTAATCTACCACACTAAGAGTCCAAGAGAAGGGGAGATCTTAAGGGAAAAAGTGGAGGAGTTAATGAAAAAGGGCCTTATTAGGGAGAGCATTAGTCCTTGTGGAGTGCCAGCTCTGTTAACACCCAAGAAGGATGGCTCATGGCGTATGTGTGTTGATAATAGAGCCATTAATAAAATTACAGTGAGGTATAGGTTTCCAATACCCTGCTTGGATGACATGTTGGACATGTTGGAGGGTTCTACAGTGTTTTCAAAGATTGATTTGAGAAGTGGGTAATATCAAATTCGTATTTGGCCTAGGGATGAGCAGAAGACTGCTTTCAAAACTAAGGAAGGATTTTATAAATGGATGGTGATGCATTTTGGATTGTGCATACCTAAAGTATCATTGAGGGAGAAATTGGTGAGAGACTTGCATGCGGGAGGACTTACTGGGCACTTGAACCGTGACAAAACTATTGCTCCATTGGAGGAAAGTTATATTATTGGCCACAGCTGCGGGATGTTGGTAACTATGTGAGAAAATGCTATTTCTTTCAAACTTCTAAGGGCTAATCTCAAAATACCAGATTGTGTACTACTTGTTCCTAATGATATTTGGGAGGATTTGTCTATGCACTTTGTGTTGGGTTTGCCTTGCACAGAGGGGTGTAGATTCTGTGTTCGTGATAGTCGACAGGTTTTCAAAAATAGCTTACCTTACCCTTATACGAAAACTTCTAATGCCTCCCATATAGCTAGGTTGTTTTTTCGAGAGGTAGTCAAGTTGCATGAAGTACCCCAGTCCATTACTTCTAACAAGGACACCAAATTTCTTAGCCATTTTTGGATGACCCTTCAGTGGATGTTTGATACCTCC
Organism: Pouteria glomerata; assembly: GCA_035590655.1. Taxonomy (NCBI): domain Eukaryota; kingdom Viridiplantae; phylum Streptophyta; class Magnoliopsida; order Ericales; family Sapotaceae; genus Pouteria; species Pouteria glomerata. Next base: position 2,391,798 of record JAVXUM010000003.1, read on the forward strand.
TCGAAATTTAGTAGCATGACACATCCTCATACAGATGGCCAAATAGAAGTAGTGAATAGAATTTTGGAAATTTTGGTGAGATGCATAGGTAGGGATAAGCCAAGACGGTGGGATCATGCCCTACCTCAGGCAGAGTTTGCTCACAATAATGCAGTGAACAGTTCTATTGGAGTGTCACCTTTCTCTGTGGTATACCCCAAGCAATCACAGCATGCTTTGGATTTGGTGAAGTTGCCTAAGGGTAAGGAGAATCGTTTAGCTAGTTTGGAAAGCCAAATTCAACAAATGGAGTAGGATTAGGAGCACCACCACAGAAATTTTCAGCAGTCGCAGAGAACAAGGCGCATCAATTTCAGGACATCTAGAAGGCCGTTCGTGAGAAGCTAGAAGCCACAAATGCCAAGTATAAAGCAGTAGCCGACAAGCATTGTCATTTCAAAGCTTTCAAGGAAGGGGGCACCGTTATGGTCTTTCTACGCAAGAAGCAGTTTCCAGTTGGTTCTTATAACAAGCTCAAACCCAGAAAATATGACCCTTACAAAATCGTCAAGAAAAATAATGACAATGCCTACGTGATTGACTTGTTGCCAGACATGGGAATCTTAAGGACATGTAGCAAACATACACGAGTTCCATGAGCAAGACGAGTACATCCACCCGGACATTAGCTTGAGAACGAGCTCCATTCAAGCAGAAGGGATTGCTATAGAACAATTAGCCCTAAATTATTTGGAAAGCTTAGGCCATATAAAGGATCCCAAGAAGACAAGCTAGTTTAATTGTCCTTATTTTATTAGTTGCCTTCATTAATAATTAGGGACTTATTTCTCTTTTTTTCAATATTTAGGACCTAGAGTGCAATTTCTTTTTAGTTTAGGGCATTTTTGTAATTTGTGTAATTAGTCTATAAAAGGCTTAATTTTTCAGCCTTTAGGGGACTTCTTGATCATCTTTGATAAGGATTTGAAGTATTATTTAGGAAAACACTAGTTTCTCTTTCCCTATTTGTATATTTTGAGAGATACACGTGAGAATTGAGTGAGCTAAATCTACGTTGATAGATTCAATTGTTTGTGGAGACTTGTGTTCTGCGTTAGGTACCATTAGCAATTCAGCAAGAACAAGTGCAACATGATAGAGAATCTAGCATCTTGAACATTCTGATAGAAAATTAGGGTTGAATTGAAGTTTCATAAACAGTTTTTTTTTTTTTTGGGATAAGTAGAAGTTTCATAAACAGGTAGATTATGTGGGATCCTAAAATTTTTATTCTATAATTTAACTTGATATAAGCATGATTAATGGATTAAATTAATATAAATTTCAAAAAAAAAATGCAAAACTATTTTTTGTATGGCCTCCTTTCTATTTACCCACTTACTACACTTACATCCTAAAGTATTTTTGACTTTGGCCAAACAAGGGCTTATCACATGAGGTTAGGTGGCGCAACATTCCACCTCAATTCCACATGCACTCTCTGTAACACCTCATCGACGGTTAACTCATACACTTCTTTCATACTTCTGATGCGTGGAAGATGGAAGAAAGAGAGAATCAAAGCTCAGACAAAGAATACTAGAAGACATGAGGATTCAAATTTGGGACTTGGCATGCAACATCAAGTGGAGGAAGACTTAGCTATATCTCATTATCTTCATCTTTACTACTAGAAATTTCTACAATAAGATCCTCATTCTGGCATGCTATGTTGTTTTATGTTAACTATAAGAATGCAAGAATTTAACATGATTGAGTTAGTGATTAAGTTGGGTTCTTGAGCTTTAACCTAAAGCATGGGTTCAAAATTGTATACTTTAATCTCATGGTGATGCATGGAACATTGTGCGTTTAAATTGTGAAGTTGTGCTAGGATATACTGAGTATGTATATTTCAAGTTGTTGATTAACGTTTATGTATCACTAGCCTCCCAAATAGAGTATTGATTGATTTGAATATTTTTTTTTTTTTTTTTTGCCATAGTTACCATACTCATGTTCATAACAAAAACCGAAATGGGTCGTGTTATAGTGGCTAGAAAGTGCACGGTTTGGGAACAAAAGACGGTCATTCTTAGCGGCTCGGCGAGGCACCCAAAGACATCAAAGGAAGAAAAAAACAATGGAGAAAGGACACGTGTGTGTGTGTGTGTGTGTGTGTTTGGGGGGGGGGTTGTATTCTAGATAAATAGTGAGATAAATGACGGAGAGTTTGGCATTTATAGGAGTTAACATGAATCCGTAAGACAAGTCAACAGATTAGGATGAATCCGTAAGACAAGTCAACAGATTAGGAAGGTTGTTGGTAGCGTACGAAGGGGGACAAAGAATGGAATATCCGATATGGTAAAGCAATTTTGGTGAGCTATCATACCATACCAAGATACTCGCCAACAGGGGGCCTAAATCTAAAGGAGAAGGGACACATGCCCCTTCAGCAGTTGATATCTATATCAAGCTAAATTAACATCCCTAACCATCAAAACTTACTTACATTGAAAACCATCATGTAAGTAGAAATTGCATTATTCCGCAGGCCAATATAAACTTCCAAGTAAATGAATTTTTATGGATTTAACATCAGGGTTTCTAAAGCTTCATTCACGACTTCTTAAGATTGAAAAGTAAAGTGTTTCATGCAAAATTTGAAAATTTTCCACACTTGAATCTCATTAAATTTAGGTATTTTATTCAATTTATAGATGTCGCCATGTGGCCAGGAGGTCACGAGTTCAAGCCGTGGAAACAACCTCTTGCAAAAATGCAGGGTAAAGCTACGTATAGTAGACCCAAAATGGGTCCGGCCCTTCCCCAGACCTCCCGCATAACGTGAGCTTATGCACCGGGCTGCCCTTTTTATAGATTTGGTTTTTACAGTTCAATGATAGTCTACACTGGCAAAGCTCCCAAGTTCGAAAGAAAAAGCCCAAGTAAAATATAATTGTGGTGTCAAGACATAAATATCTGTGTAACCACAAATCTGATTGAGAGGGGGCCAAAGTAAAATTTCTCAAGATTTGAGGAGGGGGGGGGGGGCAAGGTATAAACTTTTGCTACAAATATCCACAAAATTGAGGAAGTTTAACAGATGATTTGAGAGAAGCTACTGAAACTGGTTTGACAGATTATTGTGCAATAAAAACCTAACATTGGGAATGAGTCCAGGGAATTCTAGATGATGCTCTATGACCTCGATTTAATACCTCAAAAACTCAAAATACATTCTTTGCTTTTTCTAGCAATGTATTTCAAGGGCATGCATTTTAAGTACAGATATTCTTTTTAGCATGACAAAACCTTATTATTAAGATGGTCAAATGCACTCACCACATTCAGAGCAAACATTTTAGTTTCCACCTCCTTCCAAGGAATTTGTACATTTGAAGATATCCAACCATCAAAGAATATCTGAAATAAAATTTAGAAGGAAAAAAATATTAGAAACTCACAATAGAATTGTTAGAAATCGCAATAGAATTGTACGCACAAAGATAGGAATAACTGTGAATTGGCGCAGCTGCTAGTACAGCGCCCTTTCAAATAATTTTTCTTATGGCACTTTTCAGGAAAAGATGGCTAGGTGATTCAAAACTATTGAAATGTACATCTTTCAATATGTAAGATCCTCGAAATCTCAGAAGCCTGAAAAATTGCCAACAAAGATACCACAAATTTATCATAATTAAGCAAACGAGGGACCATTTGCTGGTGTTGTGACTTTTACTGAAGTGTTTTTCTACTGAGAGCTAATAAGAACCTAAGAACATTGATCACAATAGATAATGTGTAATGGCTAGGGTATTTCCCTCCAGCAATGCATCATATTTTCCATTGAGTGGGACAAAAAATGGACAATTTTTTTATTTCCTGAATAGGCGATGGAGTTACAGATTTTAGCTTTATCTCACTTTGATATGCATACAATTAAGTGTTTCCAAAATATACAAAGTTGGCTTATCAAGAAAAAAGGATAATTGTTTTCAACCTCCTATACTTAAGGTGAAAATCACTTACACCCCATAAATTTTAAAAACCTACCTTTGTAACTTTTCTATTTTGAACTAAAATGAAAACGTTAAAAAAATCCATCAAAGATAAAAGTTTTGGCTATTGTTGAAAGGTGAAGATTGCTAACTCAATCTCACACACAAACTAAGTTCTGATGTGGTGAATTTATACACAAAAGAGGGTGACCTTACATATTATCTTGGTGTCTCTTAGAATCAGCAAGTGACTAGATACATTGACTAGGTACACTTCCCACATTAACTACAACATTAATTATAATTAATACATTGACACTCCCCCTCAAGCTGGAACATACATATGTTCT
>JAVXUM010000003.1:2405890-2429815 GCA_035590655.1 Pouteria glomerata
AAGTCTGTCTGGCATTCCCTCTCGTAAAAGAACTCTTGAATCGAAAGGGAAAAGAGATGCAACTGCAGTTCCTTCAGAAATAGTAGGATATTTGGCGCAAGAGGGGGTTGAACCACATTCATACTAGCACTGTATTCAAAGGGGGTGTTGCAAAGCTCATACAAGCCCCCTCTACTAGAAAAATAAAATTCAATGATCAAAATGAACATCAGAACAAATGATTCCTGGGACTTGTGCAAGGACTTTGCTTTTAATTTCAAAGAAGAGTTCGAATGCATATTTATTCTGCCTTGAGTGATGGATGCAATGAAAGCTCATACTTGAATTTTAAGTGCTTACCGCCTGACCAATTTCTGACATCAAGCATGCAAGACCACCAATCACTTTCTCATCTCCACTAGTAAGAGCTGGTAAAAGAAGTGCTTTAAGAAATCCTACTCTGCATAATAAAACCTGTGGTAGACCCTAAGGAAGTGACAATGGCTTAGTACGATAAGGTGAAGTAGAAAATGCAAAGTTGTGTTACAGTTATGTTTATCTTTGCAACTTAGCAAGTAACATGTCAGATGAATGAATCAATAGTGACCCTATCCCTTCCTATGCCAAAAAAAAAAAAATTATCCACCTTCTATTATGTCGTTTTTACAAGTGTGTTTCAACTTTTCTTGCCTGAAAGATTTGTTTTAGGGCGGTGAAGATTTGTTTACTCACTAAAACTTATATTAAAAAAAGAATAGTGAACCTATTCCTTTTGTATTGTACAATTCTCTTTTTTTTTTTCCCCAACCAGAAATAGAACAAAGAAACATTTTTGGACCCCATGCAAGTTTCAATTTGGCAACCCAAAAAAAAAAAAAGACAAAAAAAAAAACTTGTCAAGGGTCAAGGGTACATAAAGCTGTGTATTTTGGCAGCATTCAATAAAAGCCTTTGAGGTGTTCTAATTAAATTCCTCCTCTGAGGTGCTCTAGGATGCTGAAATTTTTATTTGCCTGTTTGAAATATGCCCACTTATAGCCAGATCACCTCTTACCATTGCAATGTCTCATTGACTTTCTTTAAGGGTAGGGGTGAAAACGAGCCGAGCTTTTTTCGAGTTATTTGAGCTCGGATTAAAAAAAAAAAGGCTAGGCTCAAACTTGGTTCGTGATTAAAATGAGGTCGAATCAAACTCAATTTGTGGCTCTCTAAAACCAAGCTCGAGCTCGAGCTCGAGCTCGATCCTAGAAAAAACTCGGCTTGAAAGCTCATGAGCCAACTTGATAAAAATAATATATATATTTTTTATTTTTTTATAATATTTTTATAATATTTTATTTATTATATTTTAGACTAAAACGACGTCATTCTAGTTTAATCAAGTTATTCGTGAGCTAATCTCGAGACTAATTTTTTTTTTTTTTATCAAGTCGAGGTCAAACTTGTATAAAAGTTCAAGGCAAGCTCGAATCAGTTCAAATTCAACTTGGCTCAGCTCGTTTCCTCCCCTACTTAAAGGTATGACTTTAATAAAACATTCTAGGTTACTATCATGTGAAATCAAATATATTGGCGTTTACTTGAGAAATGAGATTATCTCGTTTGAATAATTTTGACAAAAGTGTTTGAATTCTTGTTATTTTGCACAAGAAATTACATGGCTATTTATACACAAAGTTAGAGGCTATTCTAGGAAAGAACAATAAATCCTAGAGACAAATTAGGGATTGATTGATTGCCTAAAAATCAGTCTAATCAGCCTAATCATCTAATCAAATTAATTACAATGATTCTAATTGACAAAAATGTAGGATTTCTGACACTCCCCCTCAAGCTGGTGAATGGATATCCTCCACACCAAGCTTGACTATTAAGTTTTGAAAGATAACACCAGACAATCCTTTGGTAAGCACATCTACAAGTTGTTCTCCTGTGGGAACAAGTGGGGTACAGATCAACCCACTATCCAATTTTTCTTTGATGAAGTGCTAATCAACCTCAACATGTTTTGTATGATCATATTGTACCAGATTGTGAGCAATATTAATAACAAACTTGTTATCACAGTAAAGTTTCATTGGACCTTCCCATTTGATTTTCATGTCTTCCAAAATTATCTTTAGTTATAATAATTCACATATTCCTAGTGCCATTGCTCCGAACTCCGCTTCTGCACAAGATCTAGCAATTACATTGTGCTTTTTACTTCTCCAAGTGACTAGATTTCCTCCTAGGACAGTACAATAACCCGATGTTGATCTTCTGTCAACTAAAGATCCTGCATAGTCTTCGTCTATATAAGCTTCAAGAGTCAATCCTTCTCCATTTTTAAATAAAATCCCTTTTCCTAGTGTACCCTTTAAGTAATGTAGAATTCTATATACTGCCCTGAGATGCGATTCTTTAGGATTATGCATAAATTGACTCACAACACTTACAACATAGGTTATATCAGGTCTAGTATGAGACAAAAAGATCAATTTTCCCACAAGTCTTTGGAAAGATCCTTTATCAACCGCTACATTTTCCGGAGCCTCACAAAGTCTATGATTTGATTCTTTAGGTGTCTCTTCTAGTTAACATCCCAATTTACCAACATTGGCTAATAGATCCAAGACATACTTTTGTTGTGATATGAAAATCCCTTGTCGTGAGTTAATTCAATGCCAAGAAAATATTTTACCTTTCCCAAGTCCTTGATCTCAAACTCCTTCACCAATTGCTTCTTCAACAACTCTTCCTCCCAAGTCATCTCCTGTAATGATGATGTCATCCACAGAAACTAATAGTATGGTCACTCCCCCTGAGACTAAATGCTTCACAAACAAAGTATGATTGCCTTAGCTTTGCCAATATCCCAAACCAATCATGGTTTTGGTAAATTTTCCAAACCAAGCTCTTGGAGATTGTTTTAGCCCATACAAAGCCTTTTTTAGTTTACACATTGTCCCTAGCGTAGCATTTGAGTCAAATCCAGGTGGGATCTCCATGTAGATCTCCTCCTCTTTATATCTCTCCAAAGTGCCATCTGAATTATATTTGGTTGTGAACACTCATCTGCATTCAATTGGTTTCTTTCACTCTATAAGGTCCCAAGTTTTGTTTTTCTCTAGTGCTTCTATCTCTATCTTCATAGCATTTACCCAATTCTCATTCTTTAATGACTTGGAAAAAGTTTTAGGAATAGGAATGGTATGTAAACTAGTGAGGAAGGCTCTTTGGCTAGAAGACAAGTTTTCATATGAAATGAAAGATTACAAAGGATGTTTTGTGCAACTTCTAGAACCCTTTCATAAAGCAATAGGAAGATCATAAGTATGAGGTTCAGAAGCATTATCGGTAGAAGAAGTGGGTACCTCAACACTTTCAAGAGTAGAAGTGGATGATTGGACAGGCTCTGACGGAGCAGTTGATGCTATTCTCCGAGAATAAACTTGCAATGCAAGAGTAAAGTCTTGAGTTTGCTTAGGCTGCAAATCTTGATCAAGTTGAATGTTGGATTGGGAGGTGGAATGAAGGTGAATCACGGGTTGCAAGGTAGGTTCAAGTACAGTGTTTGGCTATAATGGTGAATCAGAAGATTTAGTGACATTTGCTATTAACTCTGGGAATTCAAGAAGGTTCATTTCTTTAATGATAATCAGATCCTCCCCTTGCGTATGAAAGTAGGACTCCTGCTCAGTAAATGTAATATCAGTAGACACATAATATCTCTGTGAAGGTGGATGATAGCACTTGTAACCTTTCTGGGTGGAAGAATAACCAATAAACGCACATCTGAAAGCTCGGGGATCAAGTTTAGACCGATTTTGAGAATGAATATGAATAAAGGCAACATATCCAAATATTTTTGGAATAAGGTTATTAGAAGCATTGAAATTTGGAAAAAATTGTGCGAGGACCTGCACTGGACTTTTAAAGACAAGAACTTCAGCAAGAAGTCTGTTAATGATATGTGCAACGGTTAATGATATTGTTTAGGAACACCTTTTTGAAATAGGAGGGCTCTTGTACTAGCAAGAAGATGACTATTTTTTCATTCAACTACTCCGTTTTGTTGAGGAGTATTAATGCATGAGGACTCATGTATTATACCCTGTGTTTAACTGAAGGTTGAGAGAGACTGATTGAAAAAATCCCTTGCATTATAAGAACGGAATCTCCGTATTCGCACCCCAAATTGAGTTTTGATCATATGATAAAAAATGGGAAATATTGAGCTCACATCAGATTTATGTTTTAACAAATAAATCCATATCACACGAGTGCAATCATCAATAAATGAAATAAACCATCTAACTCCAAAAATATTAGAAACGGGAAAAGCACCCCAAATATCACTGTGAATAAGAGCAAAAGGAACAAATGTTCTTTTATTACTAATTGGAAAAAAAAGCACGCTTATGTTTGGCTAGCTTACAAACTTAACAATGAAAAGTCTCAATGGATAGTCCCTTAAACAAGGAAGGGAATATTATTTTGATAACATTGAATGATGGATGACCAAGATGAAGATGATGAAGCCAAATCTTATCTTTATTGGATTCAAGTGAACCGGAATGAAGGGAAATTGGTGGCAAACTTTGAACTCTACTTTGTTCATTATGTGCTTTAAGAAAATATAAGTCGTCTTCTCCTTAGCATGTCCAATCATCCTCTTTGTATCCTTTTCCTGAAGAACACAGTGATCGGGGTAAAAAATTGCATTACAATGAGAATCACTAGTGAGCTTCTGGATAGGAATAAGATTAAAGCAAAGTTTTGGGACATGAAGGACATTTCTAAGTGTAAGATAATCAGTTAGACACACATCTCCTTGGCCAACATCAATGGTAACAGATCCATCTGCTATACTATAGTAATTTTCTTATTGCTAGCGCAGGGATTATATGTGATGAATTTTTGTGAGGAATGGGTCATATGGTCAGTACATCTTGAATCAATGATCCAAGAATCTAAAGGAACTTTATCCGATGCATTAAAAACAGATGAAGATTGAGTAACAATAGATGAAGTTTGAGAAGAAATACTTGAGAACACCAAAGAACAAGTACCTTGTGTGGAAGTCTTTTCCAGTGTCTCCAACATACTCCTTATCTTTTCAACCTCCTCTTTGTTGAGATCAGTGTAGGTACCCTGGCCGCGGGGAAACGACCTCTGACCAACGGTCGCTACTTTTCCTGTGGCATACAACTGTTGCGTCATTCTGAGTAACGAAACCTAACTTTCTCGGGGGAAATACATTTGCCGCGGGACTATCGCACCTTCTTGAACTTGGAACAAAGTTCAAGGACTTCTAACGACTTTTCTAACTAGCGGGATCCTCGGGGATTCAGTGGATTGGAGGTTGGAACCAGAGACTTTGGACTGTCCAACCAATCTAGAGAGAGAGAACCATTAATGGGCGACCCTCGCCCTCCCCAAGGTACGATGAGCCAAGGCCAATGCATGCACCATGCATTAAATGCCTTAAGTTCCCGCCAATTGCTCTCCTATAAATACCGAACTCGTCTCTCTGGAAAAGGGTTGTTGATTCAGTTCATCCATCACCCCAAACTCTCTCTCTCTCTTGTTCCGGATTGCTCTAGTTCCCATTCCACCGGACTCCGACGACCCTACCGTTGTTCGATACTCAGCATAATTCCCGGAAACTACCTTCACACCCCAAAACAATCAGCAACAGTGGTTGTTATATGAACTTGTCCTTGCCTCTTTTTCATAGTTTGAGGCTTACCATGAAACTTCTAACATTTTTCCCTGGTATGACGAGGCTTCTTGCAGTGGGTACACCATAAGGAATCTTTGTTGGATTGTTTTGATAGATCCGTTTGCTTATTTACTTCATCAAAATGCTGCACAACACTTTTGGATACAAGTGTAGAGCTTTCCACTGACTTGGCTTCAAGCATGACACCTCTTCTTCCTTTCTCGGCCAGTACGATGGCAATTGCCTCATTTAAGGATGGTAATTCTTCTCTCCCAAGAATTTGCACTCTTACAGCATCAAACTCAACACTTAGTCCTATAAGAAATTCGTAGATACGATCCTTTTCAATCAACCTCTTTAGAATAATTGTATCTTCATTGCATTTCATCTGAATGCACTGGTAATGATTCATCACCTGCCAAAGACCTCTGAACAAATTAGACTACTTCGTAACTGACCGATTTCCCTGTTTAGTGTTGGAAATTTTAGTCTTGATCTCATAGATTTGTGCAGCATCTCGTACTTTAGAGTAGGTTTGTTGAACAGCTTCCCATATCTCCTTGGCTGAGCTGAGAAACATGTATGTATCACTAATATCTGGAGAGATAGAGTTCCATAACCAGGACATTACCATTGAGTCTTCTTCATCGCAAGCATCAAATTTAGGATCTCCTGATTTAGGACCGGTACCAAGTACATGGCTCAGCTTGCCTCGTCCCATGAGAAACGTACGAACCAGTTGAGACCAATTTAAATAATTTTTTCCATCTAACCTGTACACTGTTGGAATATTCTGTAATTCACCCGTAGAGTGATTAATAACTGTAGTATTTTTCAATTCACCCATTGGATTGTTGATTATCTTAGGAGTGTTGCCGGTCATGGTCTCCTTAAACATTATCACGAGTAAAGAAACACAGAAAAAGAACAGCAAACACCAATAGATAAGTAAGCAACGCACAAATCAAAGAAAGAAGAAAGCAGTGCACAAATCAAAGAGATAATCTCAATAAAAATGAGTTCACCTCTGTTAGAGCCTACCTGGGGCAAAAGAACCTCTGGGCTATTGGCTATGGAACCAGCGACTAGTTCTGGGCTGACGGCTGCCAGAGACTGTGTGTCATGCGCCCTCACACGCAAGCACGTGGGAGTCGCAACAGCTTCGTACGACGGCATGTGCAGGCGCATGGGACTTCCGGTGAGGCTTCGATCAACGTCGGGATGACGCTGGCAAGCTCTGAGGTAGACTCAGGGTGTTTGGACAAGTCAAGAAGCTGAATAGTGGCAATGAAGGCCACAAACGTGAAGAAGAAAGTTGTCCTATGACAGTGAAGGCCACAAACTAAAAGAGAAGGCAACAAGAATTGAAAAGGAGAGCCTAAGGCTCTGATGCCATGACAAAGGTGTTTGAATTCTTGTTATTTGGCACAAGAAATTACATGGCTATTTATACACAAAGTTAGAGGCTATTCTAGGAAAGAACAATAAATCCTAGAGACAAATTAGGGATTGATTGATTGCCTAAAAATCAATCTAATCATCTAATCAGCCTAATCATCTAATCAAATTAATTATAATGATTCTAATTGACAAAAATGTAGGATTTCTGACAAACTTTAATCATTTAATTAAAAGATTCTTTACATACATGCACATCCATACTCATAATTTTATTTTTTATTTTTATAAGCAACAAAATTTCATTAATGGAAAAGGAACATTACAAGGAGAGGATGACCTACTCATAAATTCTTTACTTACAATGTTTTGATAAAATTTGAACAAACAAAGTGTTGAAGAAAAAATTTAGCTAATTAGTACTATGTTCTCAATAAGAGGTAGTGTGAGATGATTTGTGATTCAGATTATCCCTTTATTCATGTTAACATGTCATAGCTTTACAACCTAAAGGAGCTAATTGTATACAAGACTAAGCAAACTCCTAGTTATGAGTGAAATTTGTAACTTTATGACTTAAGCCTGTGATTCCAACATATTCCATGCTGACTAAGATAATGGGAGCAACCTAATGCAAACTTGGTTAATATATGAGTATTGCCTACCAAGTTTTCAGGATTGTTAAGGATATAAATACATAAGTTATTCTCTCTCTCTCTCTCTCTCTCTCTCTCTCTCTCTAACGGATAAAAATTTAAAATAAGATGGTTAAAACATGGGATTAGAGTACGCAAAGATCTTGTGTTCAACTCTCTTTGCCTACTTGACTATCATAATACATGCATGTGCTTGGTATAAGGATAGAGTCTAGGCATGTGTGCCATGCTTTGAGAATGTGAATACTTAATACTCTATCTAATAGCTTAAAACTCAAATCAACAAAGCCCTATTCCCAAACTAGTTGAGATTGGCTATATAAATCCTTTTCCTCCACTCATTTCTATGAAGGATTATTTTCCCATGAATTATTTGGAATCCCATGAATTATTTGGAAGTAGGTCTTTCTTCACAATTTCAGTACTTGAAATTAGGTCTCTCTAATAGCATAGAAAGCCTTAAATACTTAGATTCTAATTTTTTTATACAAGTAACAATCTCATTGAATAGAAAAACAAGAGCTGCATAGGGGGATGAGGAGTCCACAAAAAAGAGAGACGAGAAATAGAAGAACCAAAAATAAAATTAAAATGGTGAACAAAATAAAAACAGGCTACAAAAAGATCATAAGCAACACTTAATCCAATTGAGCTGGATCAAGAAAAGGGGATTCTTTCAAACTCATTCGTAACTGTTGCCTCGAGGGATGTCGTCACCTTAAATTCCAATGCTAATTAAATAAGTACTTTAGCAACTGGAATAGATGAAATGACAAGGAAAGAAAATGTTGGGACTAAAAATCACAAAAATCATTGCAAGAGATCAATGCATGTGGTCTTACCACAATGATACTCAAAGTGATTTTGCTTGTCCACTGTAAAAGATTTCAAGCTAAGAACTAAGAAAAAGTTCCGCAGTCGAATCTATAAATTTCCAAGAATCACATTCCTAGCTCAAGAAGACAAGGGGAATTCTAAAATTCCACACCTTTTTTTTTTCCCAGTAACATTCCACACATTTAATTGTCTCTTATCTGTTAACCCAAAACTATCATTAATCCAATACATTGTCAGTTCTTTACGACAAGCCATTGGGGTCCTTTAGGGCAATCCTTTGTCCAAATTTTGCTCATCACTCCAATGCATTTGCTCAGCATTCATTTTTTTTTTTTTTTGGGTTGAGGGGGAGGGAGGGGAGGGGAGGGGGGGGGGGGAACCATAATGTGAATCAAATAATTCCTCATCAAAATTGTGTTAGTGGGTCTACTTTGTGCACAATGTAGAACTCCTTCAAACATTAAGGCTATGGGTTGAGGCGGAATGTTAAACTTCCAAAAATGTGCTAGATAATAACTAAAACATAGCTCAGGACTCTTCACATATTAAAAGATTAAAGCCACTTCATAATGCTTAAATCTCCAATCTACAACAAAACTGAAATATTTGAGTTTGCATTAGCCTCGTATGGAAAGATTGAGGTCCTTCTAAATGAAGTCAGGCTAACTGAAAGGAAATCAGAGACATTAGCTCTTATTGCAAATTTGTAACAAATCGGGCCAGTTAATATGTATATTGGTTCTGTTATGCAGCATGTCCATACCTCATGTCGACTCACAAGCTCCACAAGAACTTCGATGGCTAGATCAAATGATAATGAAACCTATATCATCACAAATGATTACAAGAGTGAATCAATCAACATACTTCAGACAAAAAATGATAGCAGTAAGAAATATTACCTGCAAAGAGTTGAAAATGAAGTTAATAAGTGGATGTGCTGGCAATGAGCTGGGGGGAATCTCTGAGAAGCACCCAGCTCGAACCTGAACACATGATGGCACAATTAAATAAGAAGAGGCAGTACGGCAGTACCCTAAAATATGTCAAGACTACAACATTATACGGGCCTGCTTTAGATGGGGATTTTGTTAAAGGGAGCGTGGATACTTAAAAATTAAAACTATCAGAGAACAAAAAATCAATAAATTATTCAAAATATATCATTGAAGACTCCCCGCCCCCGCCCCGGGGGGGGGGGGGGGGGGGTTTGGGTTCTGAATAAAGATAGTTTCCAGTAGTAAAATAAGTTGTTATAACTTATTCATCAGCCAAGTAAATCACATTTTCGTAATATCTATCTTACCCAACTTAGTAAGCAGCGCAATATCTTTCTGGTCCTCTCATGCAGTTGAATGCCACCATCAAGAGTTTTCTCAGATTGCTGTAGTAGAAACTCGAGAACAATAGGAGTGCGCAAAAGAAGCTGCTTGTAACATATGAATATATGCATTAGCAGCCAATAAGAGCCAAGATTGCAAATTCTTACAAAAAAAGGTGGAAAAGGAAGGGCGTAAACATATATAAATGTATCAAATAATTAAAATGCCCTACACCTCTCGGCTGTACTCGCCTCGGCGAGCTGAATTTAAACTACAATCAGTACTTTGATCCTCAACAACTTCTGGGAGAACAGTGAGCATCTCCAAAACGGCAATATTACCATCATCCCGGCTTTGAAGATTCTGTAGACTGTAAAAGAGTTGCTCAATAGGTTTACTATGCTCGACGGCGTGAAGTACAAGAGCAGAGAGTGCAAGACAGATTTGTGTTAAAAGCTGTCAAAAAGACAAATCAATAATCAACCAAGTGCTTTTGGTACCCCACAGCTAGCACATAAATGCACACTTCATTCAGATCGTAGATACAGCACCCAAAAAAATAAAAAATAAAAAATAAAAAATAAAAAAGAAGAAAAGAAGAAGGTGAAGCATCAAAATCTAATTTGCAACCCAGCTTTACAACATAATACCCCAAAAATAGCTTCTGTTTTAACCATTAGAACAACCAGCAAATCCAATCAAGATGAAGAAGATGAAGCACCTGTGGTGGGCCTGAACTAAACCTTTTAGCAGCCACAAGAAGAGCATTTAGCAGAGCATCTTTAGCTCCCAACTGCAAATAACATCCTTCATTCTGGATCTGTAAAATTACAGAACAAATTGGAGGTTAATTAATGTAAGTGGACACCTGAATAAACATGTGTACTCCTGGGTGCACAACAGGATGCCAACATGAGTTGAGGTGAAAATATTTAGTTGGAGCAAGATAATATAATGCCAAACAAAAATATTGACTTCGGTTGGAGGAAGATATAGCCATGTGAACCCCATACAAAAAGAGAAAACTGGATAAATAACAAATTTTGTACCAGCTATTGAAGAGAATTATTGAGGAAGTCCTGTGCTGTAATGTGTACCATGGCATACTGCCAGTCCACCATAAAAATATAAAATCCAAACACCCTTCCTATGTCATGATATACATCAAAAATTTACTAACACGGCCTACTTTATAAACTAGGACCAAACTAAGACAGAAAATAGTAGAACACCTTCCATTTCCAAGTATTTTCGTAATGTTATCTTCTTCACGTGAGGAGTTCCTCCAAACAAGTATACTGGCGTGAGAGAAGAGAGGATAAAAGATTCCCCTTGGAAAAAAACTAAATCTAGGACACGACTTTCAAATAGAGAGATTGATGGGAATGATAAGCATAGAATTAAGACAAGTTAGATCAAGTGGAGGAATGCATCTGATGTTTTATGTGTTTGTCATATACCTTAGTTGAAGAAGAAATAGAGGAAAAATTGAGAGAGATTAATTTCTCTCTCCCTAATACTGTATTTATAATTAACTTTAAGTTACAAAAAGGAAATTGGAATAAACCAGTATACACTAATAACCAAAAATAAATAAATTACAATTCGTCAATTATTTCCTAAATATTTTAACACTCTCCCCCAAGTTGAAGCATAAATATCAAACATGCCTAGCTTAGTAGTCATTTTCTGAAATAGAAGACTAGCTAAGGGCTTAGTGAAAACATCAACCAACTGAGAATCTGATCGTACAAATGGAGTAATAACATCACGCTTAACCAAGAGATATTGAATAAAATAACAATCAACCTCTATATGCTTGATATGTTCATGAAAAATAGGGTTATTAGCAATGAAGGTCGCAGCCTGATTATCACATAATATAGATATCGGAGCAGAAATATCAATACCAAAATCTCGAAGGAGAGAACGAACCCAAAGCATGTCAAACACAGTATGACCCATGGCACGATACTCAACCTTAGTACTAGATCGAGCCACTACAGTCTGCTTTTTTCTACGCCAAGTAACGAGATTGCCACCAATGAAAATACAGTATCTAAGGACGAGTCACATTGAGATAAATCAGCTTACCCACAGGGCGTCAATAACGACCAACATCAAGAAAAGGATCACCACTCTCATTATCCAAGCGAACACAAGAATCCATATAACTATCAACAGGACGAGAACCTAGAAGCCCAGTCTCAGAGAGTTAAATCCAGAACATATTTCTTTGAGATAAAATATATGCTAAAAAGAACGGGCAACCTCAATCCCAAGAAAATAGCACAAAGCTCCGAGGTCTTTTGTGTGAAACTATTTCCCAAAATAACTCTTTAATATAGGAATGCCCTTAGTGTCATCACCAGAAATGATGATATCATATAGATAGACGATCAAGATGATAGTGCAAAATCGTGATTGATGAACAAATACTAAATAAACAGAGGTGGACCGTTTGAAACCATAATCCAAAAGAGCAAAACTAAACCGATCAAATCATGTACATGGAGATTGTTTGAAGTCCATACAAGGCTTTACGTAAGCGACAAACAAGGTGCTCATTTCTTGTAACAGTATACCCCGATGACTGGGCCATATATACCACCTCCTAAAGTTCACCATACAAAAAAGTATTTTTAATATTTAACTGAAACAGGGGCCAAGGCTTACACACTGTCTGTGCAAGAAGAATGCGAACTGAATTAAGACAAGTCACTAGTGTGAAAGTCTTAAGACAGTCCACATCATAAGTTTGGGTATAACTTTTAGCAACCAAACGAGTTTTAAGACGCTCAAAAAACCATCAGGCTGATATTGTATTGTGTAAATCCAACGACAGCCAACTGTCTTCTTTCCCAAAGAAAGAGAAGTGGCTCCAACTGCATCTCCTCATTTATTGCTTTTTTCCAACCCAGTGATAATAGTGCCTAATTATAAGAACTAGGAATAGGAACAGAGAACAAGGCACAAACAAAAGACTATCAAGGTAACATATGGTGATAGGAAATAAACTTAGTAATGGGATGCTGAATGCATGAACGTTTACCTCATCTTTTGGCAATAGGAAGATCATCAATATCAATAGCCTCATGCTCATCTTGACTAATGACAGAAGTGTCTTGTTCAGGAGTAGAAGTATCATGAGCAGGTGTCTCAAGAGGTGAAGGACCCACAGGTCCAACAGTGAATGAAGCAAGTTGAGCGCGATGCTAATAGACCTGTAATGACACTTTAGGAATAGGTACCAATGATGGCACATCAAGAATAGGAAGAACTGGATCAGAAAACAGAAAAAATGTAAATGGCTCCCCCTCTCGAGAGGAAGGAGAAGACTCCCCCTCACGAGATGACAACTCCCCCAGAACCTGAAAATATGGTGTGGAATCAAAAAATATAACATTAGCACTAACAAAGAAGCGACGAGGAGGATGATAACAGCAGTAACCCTCCTGAGTACGAGAAAAACCAAGGAAAATACGACAACGAGCACGAAGTGATAGTTTGTCCAGGCCAGGATCAAGATTATGGACAAAAGTAGTGCAACCAAAGGTATGATGGGAAAGAGAAAAATGATTGGAAAAAGGTTAAAGGAGAGAGAAAGAAGACTAATTACCAAGGGTGACAAATGGAACACGATTAATAAGGTGACAAGCAGTTAAGTCAACATCGCCCCAATATGATTTCAGGACATTCATATCTATTCGTAAGTGCAGGTCATCCAATAGATGGCGATACTCGCGTGCAGTAAGACCATTCTGCTAGGATGTATGAACACATGAGGTTTGATGAACGATGCCCATATTAACACCAAATTTGTCTATGACAGACTTGGTATATTCTGAAGCATTATCAAACCGTAAAATTTTGATTCTTTTGTCAAATTGGATAAGAATTTCATTATAAAAGCGTGAAACAATATTGGGTAACTCAAAACAACTTTTCATTAAAAATAACTATGTCATACACGAGAAATCACCACAAATATGACAAAATACCAATAACCATTAATAGTAGAAACTCTAGAAGGACCCTAAATGTCCATATGAACTACAGAAATAGGTTCAGACTCACGAACATGACTACAACTAGGAAAAGAACTACAATGATGCTTTCCCAATTGACAAGCTTCACATTGTAAACTCAAGGTAGAACCAAGAACAGAAATAGCAAGCTTAAGGCGAGATAAAGATGGATGGCCCAATCGACAATGCCACTAAGCCTGAACAATAGCGTCCAACTCAGCAGGGGATAAAGGATCCTGAGAAACTGCTCTAGAGTTAGCAGGATCAAAAGTAGTGCTATAAACTACTTCAGAGCTAGTAGAGTCAGCATTAACATGGCAAGCTTGATCAGGACGACGATATTTCTCCCAACAATATGGTTCTACCATCACAATGACTACACTTTTTGGTGCCACATCCAGAACTGCAACCACCATTACGAGAGTCACCACAAGCACCGCAACCTCCACCACAGGAACCACCCTGAGAACCTCCATGAGCACTATTTACCAAAGCAGCAAAGTCAGTCCCACTGGAAGTAGAAGATGCTAAATGATGATGGTGACCCAGTGAAGAGCATTGCAATCCAGAATAAGCACTGGCTAAAAACTAATTTCTATAACCACGAAGATTATCATTTAGCCCAACCAGTAAAAGATCAGTTATGAGCTCATAACACTGTCGTATCATCTTTGCTTTAGTCTTAGGAAAGGGACGTGGCTCTAAAAAGGCAATCACAAGAGCCTTAAAGAGTATTATAATTAGAGAGTGATCGACCTCCCTGTTGAAAGGAGAAGAGCTGCTCGTAGGCCTCAAAAATCTCTGAAATATTGCTACGTTGAGAAAAAAGAATCAACTAAAGAATCCTAAATTACCTTAGACGTGTTACACAAGGCCACAATACAAAAAATGGAAGGCCCAAGACTATGTCATAACCAACTCATAACAACAGCGTCATTAGCACGCCATTGTAAGTGGGAGATGTTGAATCTAGAGTGGGATCTGTAATGTCTTTTTCTCACTGTCATCTAATAAGAATATGCGAACGGCATGGACCCAAGTTAAATAATTGGTAGCTCCATTCAATTTTTCACAAACAATGGATTTGGGGAGACCATCAACTGGGATAATAGGTGCAATAGAAAAAGAGTAGGTATCAGTAGTCTTAATATCATTAAAAGCCATCACAAAAAATATTTGTTGAAGCTGATAATAGAAAAACTGATGAAGCCGACCGAGAACCAATTAGAAATCAAAAATCGAAAAATAGATTAAGCCAGCCGAGAATCAATAACCAGAATCAATCAACTAGAATCAATCGACGAGCAAAGAGCAACTAGAAGATCACAACATTGATCAGATCAAGTGATGAAGCCAACCGAGAATCAATCAACGAACGAAGAGGAATCCAAGCAATGAAGGAACTGCTCCGAACCTAAGCGATGGAGAAACCCGAGCAAATCAAAACCAAACCAAATTAAGCCTTTTCCCCTTAGGTGGGATCGCTATATGGATTTGACGACGCCAATCAAATTTGTTAAAGGCTATATTAAATCCATGAAGGCCAGGTCATGTTTAATAGTAACTTTCCAATTACTCTTGGGCCTCCCTCTCCCCCTCCTACTCATATCAATCTCCATATTTTCACACCTTTTAATAGGTGCCTTTGTTGGACGCTTTTTAACATGACTGAACCACCTTAGTCGATTCTCTCATTTTATTTTCAATCGGTACTATTCCTATTTTGTCCATAATCTCTTCGTTCCTAATCCTATCTCTCCTAGTGATCCCGCACATCTATCTTAACATTCTCATCTCCGCAACTGCCATCTTCTGAATATGATTATACTTTATTGCCCAACACTCTAATCCATATAACCACTGGTTTTACTACTACTTTATAATACTTTCCTTTAACCTTGAGGGGAAACTTTTCGATCACACAAGACACCTGAAGCACTCCTCTATTTGATCCACCAAGTCTGAATCCTGTGACTTACATCAGTATCAATCCCTCCATCCTACTGAACTATAGATCCAAGGTATCTAAAGTTTTCTTTTTCTATAATCTTTTGAGCGCCCAAACTTATTTCTATACTACTCGTCCTATTTTGACTAAACTTACATTCCATATATTCCGTCTTACATCGACTTAACCTCAACCCTTTTGTTTCTAATGTTTCCCGCCACAATTCTAGTTTAGCTTCACTCCTTCTCTCATCTTATCTATTAAACGATCAATAAATTGGCTTCATTGAGGGATCTGAGTGACGACAACGAATGACCAAACGACAATTAGCGAAAATCGAGCATCTATCAAGTGACGACCACAATTATGCAGATCATTCAATCAAAAATCACACTCACATTAATCCTTGATAGGCGAAGATCCCACGCCGACGATGATCTCCAACAAAAAATGATTCCCGTAGTAGGTGGGCTAAGCAAAAAAATCTGCACTGGAAAATAGCACCAATGAGATGCCAATGATAATTACAACCAACGCCCGTTTTCTTTCTTTCTCTTTTTTTTTTTTTGGCTAAGAAAACAAGAATGCTCTAATACCAAGTTGAAGAAGAAATAGAGGAAAAATTGAGAGATTGATTTCTCTCTCTCCTTAATACTGTTTTTATATTTAATGTTAAGTTACAAAAAGGAAACTGGAATAAACCAGTATATTCTAATAACCAAAAATAACTAGATTACAATCCATCAATTATTCCCTAAATATTCTAACAACCTTTAAAGTTAAAAAAAGAAAGTTCTATATGACAAGATAACCTCTGTCATACACCTTTAAATTTAAAAAGGAAAGTTCTATATGACAGGATATCCTCTGTTATATCATATGATTCAAAGAGTTGAGCCAAAAAAACATACTGCTTATCCCCCTCTCTCCCCTTTTTTGTTTATGCTTTGTCATTTGTGTTTGTTTCCTCTTCTTATAAACAAATAGGCCTTGTCTTCTCTGGGTTGCAAACATGCTACAAATGAACAGATGGAGACGCTCCATTAGAATCAAACTTGGGACCTTACTTTTTTGCATCCTGAAAAACAGACTGTTTGATGCCGCTAGCTAGGGGTAGAACTAGCTTTTTTAGTCATTAGCGGTGAAAATTACATATTGTCTCAAAAGAAAATGAGAATAATTTTACAATAAAATTATTGAAAATAATTATGGAAATATAATAAAATTATACGAGAACAATTTTTTAAAAAAATTGAAATTATTTTAAAAAAATTAGTAATTTTACTAATTTTGGCAATAATTGGTCTTGTACATGTGTGGCGTGCCACGCTGAAAAATGACAATTACAAGTGGACAATGGGGGCAAGTTAGAAAAACTATATGAGGGTGAATTAACAAAATTACACAAGCGATACAAAAAGAAGTATATATAAAAAAATTCAATGGGGTCGGGTGCCCCAATACCACACCATGTGGTTCTGCTAGTGCTACCAAGTATATATTGTTAAATATTATCTTGATAGTTCTATTGAACGTCCAAGGCTCACTTAGTTGTGAAAGTTTAAGATTATGAATGACTAGATTCATAAGATGGTAGAGATAGCACTAATGGAACACTGAGGAAAAATACGTTAATGTGGTTTGGCTATATATAACAAACACCAATAGATACGTCAATTCATAGCGATGGCATCCAAATTGTGGGACCAACACTTACGCAACCCAATTTATTTGAGAAAAAGCTGAGTTGAGTTGTAGGATGCAACTTTCAAGATGGTTCCTTATATTAAGAAACTAGTGTTTCATACTAAGATGCCAGAAGAGAGAGAAGAAAGGCAACATGGGAGAAATAAGAATAAGAAGGGTACATAGGAAAAGAGAAAAAGTGTGAGGGGAGAGCAAATAGAAGAGAATAAGGACAAGAAACACCAACAAAATAAGAAAGTATTGATCTCAAGAAACCCTAAAGCATGAGATGATGACACGTGTTATACGGCTGATTGTCTAGCCACGTATACTTTGTGTGAGAAACCGACTCTTTATAATGTAAGGAAACTAGATAAGCTTTTGTGATTAGAAATTTTTTTTCCAGTGATTGTAGTTATGAGACTTTTAGCCAATAATTTTGCTCACATTGGATTTTTTTTGGTAATAATGTGGACCATTGGATGTTGATTAATAATTTGAAGAGATTAAGCTTATGTAGAATTCTTAACTGATAATTGAGTGAACTTTATCCATTATATAAATTATTATTGTTATATATTTTTTTAGTTGCCAAATATGAAAAGATTTTATCAATGATGAGTCCTTGGAATGCATGTAGTTTTAAGAGTTTGGACTCTCTAATTAGAAATAATTATTCAAAAAACTACTATATTAGGGTTTTATCCTGTGTTACTTGAACTCTTCACTTTAAAGTGACGTACCCGTGTCCGACATGACATAGCAGGATATGGGTGTGGGATCCGTGTCAGATGTGATGAAATTCTTTTCAAATATGTTTGATTTTAAAAAAGATAAAAGTTGGTTTAAGAAATCTTTTAGATGACATGCAACTCGAAACTCTTCTGGTCTTTCATAATATAAAAAGATAAAAATACCAAATCAGTTTTTATAATTTACTTCATGAATGAATTTTTATTATAAGTTCGTTTTTATTTTAATTAATATCATTGATTTACGATACAATGATGTTCAGCACTAAAAAAATATATCTATCTCCTTATTTATATATAAATTACACTTATACATATAATATTATTTTTTGTACTATATCTCAATATCCATATTCAAAATTTGGACACTTTTTCGGTCGAGTCCCCGTACCCTAAAATACAGCTAATAGGCGAATCTAACATTTGGATATGTATCCGAGTCCGACACTCATTCCCGAGTCTGAGCAACATAGGTTTTATCTTTGTGCACTTAGAGAGTATATATAAGAGAGCAGCCATAGTATTTTGGAGAAGAGTGATTCATAGCAGTAACTAGAAGAGTAGTTTTACCAAAATATATACACACACACATATAGTAATGAAGCTTTAAGTGTTTTTTTCGAGAGAAAAAAAAAATTGCAAGACTCGGCAGATCTAAATGCAACGTGACATGAAAGATGTTACAGTGATGGGTTTGAGGAAAATAATCCAAATCGTTTAGATCCTATGCGGTTGAGGTACGGTTCTTTTGTGTTTCATAAAACGTTTCTTTTAATAGAATAAATATTTTACTGTGGATTAATTTCTCGTATTTATTGAAATTGCTATTACTAGTATTAATTCCGTAAATTATTCTATGCATAGATATCTTCAAGATTGGATTTTTTTAATCATTATTTGTGGAAAATATATTTATTTTGGTACAAAACTATGTTTTAAGAATAATTATTTTTTTACTCTCTGTACTAAAGGTAAAAATCACTTACAACTCCTAAATTTTAAAAACCTACCTAAACTTTTACGTGAAAAGACAAAAATACACATTAAAAATTAAATAAAATCAGGAGTGCAAGTGTCTGTAATATAAACTACAGACGGTATAAATGCAATTTTTAAACTTACTTGAAAAACCATTATATTTGATGGATTTTTTAACATTTTTACTTTAATCCAAATTACAAGGGGTGCAAAGGTAAAATTTTAAAGTTCAGGGGATGTAAATGACTTTCACCATAAGTACATGAGATAAAAAGGCAACCATCCCTATATTTTATAGAATAAGCATGAGAAACTGTTTTGAACATTTAAGTTCAGTTAGTTAAATTAATGGGAATGTGATGAATATTAATTTGTGATTATTGAGATTGAAATAAAAGTATAGAGATAGACTCCTCATGTGATGTGACTCGGGCAACTAGATAAGAGACCCATATGAATTGTGGTGAAACTAGTATCAACAACTATAGAAACAGACCCATAAAGACAGCCTCAATGTTCAAGATTTTATTTTGTTAGCATTAGAAATATTATTTTGAGTTCATAGAGGCCTATGTGCATCATAGGCTAAGACATTGTGGTTTATAACTGGTCTCACCCCTAATTGGGGGAATGAGACTTTAAGCATAGACAGTGGGTTGATAAAAAGAGGTAATATCAGCCAATGCTAGGCCAAAACCCAGAATGTGTCAACCAAAAGTGGTACAATCCATATAGAAATCAATGTAAATATGATCAGTCAAGTGGATTGATCATGTAGTAGTAAAGCATCAGCCTTTAAGTCGATATAACAATCAATTACTGTTGGAAAGTTATCTTGGTTAACCACTAATCCAAATTTTGTGGTGGTAATGGGAGGCATGACTTGTGGCCATCCCAATAGTTGTGTACCTGTGAAAGTGGGCTCAATGGATAGTGGCTAGCCCTCAACTATATAAGGAGATATTGGATGCAAAGTGAGGCAATCCAAAACCATCAACTCTCTCAATGAGATCATTTCATCTTCAGCTCTTCATAACTCCAGAAAATTCATAGTTTAAGTTAGTTCTTTACTTCAAATATTTTTTCTTTAGTTATGTCCACCTCAATGAATATATAAGACTTCCCATTTCCAATATTCGTTGTTCTTTTACTTTCAAGCAATTTACTTTTGCAAGTAGAAATAAACCTAAAGTAGATCAAGTTGATATTCATGGAAAGCAAAGTGATGAGGAGAAAAAATGATGCAGACCAGGTTGCTCTTGCATTCTTGGACGAATTAGATTGCAGGAAGTGGGTCTAGAGATATTTGCACAGCAGATTTTTAGGAGGACGTACAGCAGATTTTTGGGAGGACGTAGAGTCTATCTCTTTGGAAGTCTTATTGTCTATTTTTTTTTGGAACCCACCAAGAAGAAGAAATCCGTCTCGCAGACCAGTTGTTCAACTCAATCAGAACGCAGCAATTGATCAACAACAAATGCTTGCTATGATAGAAGATGGTATTGAATCTAAGGACGAGTATTATCATGAAGAGGATATAAATCTTTTTTACACAAATAAACTGCCCCTGGCCAGTAGCTAATTTTGTTAATGAGAGGCATTGGGATGGTGGATTCAAGGTAAATATTCCAGAATTTGCTAGAGATTTACACAGTAAAGGTTTTGCTGATTGGCTATCAACAGTAGAGAGGGTTTTGACCTAAAAGATGTGTCAAAAAATAAGAAAGTGAAAGTAGTTGCTGTGAAGTTGAGAGGAAGAGCTTCAGCTTGATGGGATCAACTCATCATGACATGCCAAATACAAGGAAAGCCCAAGATTGCTGATTGGAAAAATATGCGTAAGAAATTAAGGGACACTTTTCTTCCCTATAATTACACCCAAATATCAAAGGTTGCAAAATTGTCGTTAAGAAAGTAAGAGTGTTGATGATTATACAGAAGAACTTTTGAACTTGTTCTTAGGAATGAGTTAAACAAGAGTGAATAGCAAAAGATGACGAGATACAATAGAGGGCTGCAAATAAACTTGCAAGATATACTTAACCAGCAAAATTTATGAGTGTGTCGCACAAGCTCATTAGCATGCTAAATCTGCTGAAATTCAGCAAACAAGAGGTTCAAACAGAGCTGCAAACGACCAGTCTTCTTCCAATCATGTTGCTGCTTCTAGAGTTCATTTGCAAGGGTCTAATAGTAACAACCCTACAGCTACAGTAACCCCGTAAAAAAGCAGTAATACACCTACTCATTCGCAACAAAATGCTAGAACTTCCAATTCTGCATCGTTATTTCATGGGGCAATAGTTAAATGCTTTAAATGTGGAGCACTTGACACAAATCTACCGAATGTCGAAAAGTGAATAGTTGTAAAGGAAAGCAACTCTTTATAGAAGCTGAGGAAGATGAACATAACTTCGAAGAGGAAGAATCTGTATATGATGAAAAAGATGATGAAATAGTGGTTACAGGTGATGTGGGGCCGTGTCTAGTGACGAGAAAAGCCTTAATGGAGAATGTGCATTGAGAGTAGAGCTATTAATAAATTACTGTCAAATACAGATTCCTATTCCACAATTGGATAACATGGCTGATCAACTTGTCAGGGTCAAGGCGTACTTGAAAATTGATCTTAAAAGTGGCTATCAACAGATTAGAATTCGCCTTGGTGATGAGTGAAAAACGGTTTTCAAGACTTAAGAAAGGTTGTATGAGTGATTGGTTATGCCATTTGATTTATCAAATGCACCAAACACGAATATACGCGTGATGAATCATGTGTTGCAACCATACATTCACGTGCATAGCCCTTCTTTTGACAAGCACTTCTTTTGAGAGCTGTTTTGACAATTTTGCGAAGGAAAATTTACGTCAGCTTGAAGAAAAGTAGCTTCATGACAGATAAAGTCCTACTCTTGGGAAATAAGCTCACGTCTCAGGGAATTCAAGTGGACCAATCCAAGGCGCAAGCTATTGTTAATTGGCCAAGTTCAACAAACATTCATTAGATGCGTGATTTTCATTGTTTAGCTTCATTTTATCATCGTTTTATCAGGGATTTCAATTCACTTGCAACACTTATCACTGATTGTATGAAGAAATGACAATTTAAGTGGAATGTTGAAACTAAGCTTTCAAATCCTCAAAAACAAGTTGATAGAAGCCCCTATTTGGTCCTACCAAATTTTGATAGTCTTTTGAGATCCATTGTAATGCTTCAAAGGTTGGCATTAGAGTGGTACTCAGTCAAGAAAGAAAACCTGTAGCATTTAACAGCAAAAAATTGAGTAGAGCAAGGCTGAATTATTCTACCTATGGCGTGGAGTTTTATGCAATTGTATGAACTCTCCACCATTGGGAAAATTGTTTGATATAAAGAGACTTCATATTATATTCTAACCATGAAGCTTTGAAGTACATAAATGGGTAACAAACTTTGAATCATCAACATGTAAAATGGACAGCATATCTACAACAATTTACCTTCACTTTAAAGCACAAACATGGTGTTCAAAATAAGGCGGTCGATGCTTAAGTCGAACATCACTTTTGATATTCTACCATGCATGTCTAGGTTGTGGGGTTTGGTAGATTTTTGTTTGCATGCTGGATTTCTTTTCAAGGGGACCAAACTATGCATTCCAAATTGTTCTTTGAGGGATAAAATTCTTCAGGACAAACACAATGAAGGGCACTTTGGCAGAGACAAAACATATGCTTTAGTTGAAGCCAATTACTTTTGGCCAAAACTAAAAAGAGATGTCGATCGGTTGATTGAATGTTGTCATATTTGTCAAATATCCAAGGGAGGCTCTACAGATGCAGGTTTATATATGCCATTGCCAAATCCAAGTGCTCCATGAACTGATGTTACCATGGATTTTGATTAGCATGTATTATTGTATAATTCAATATATATAGAGCATGCTAATTACGTATTTATGCTTATTATTAGCGATGTGTTAGCTTAATTATCTCATTTTTATGTATTCTTGGTGTTTGTGTGTTTCAAATGATATAATATGGTGTTTTAGGCTTAAATGATACCAAAGGTGCATGCGAGGGGGAGCCAAGGCAAGCTAGAGTAAGGAAGTGCAAAAATAAGTTTAGTACTTCTTTGAAGCATTTCACCGAATACCTGGTGTACATGGAGAAAATTAGCCTCATAACATAAATACTGACATCATCAAGACCTCTCAAGACCTCCTAAACCTCTCAAGAGTCATTCAAATGCATAAGATCATCTATCATGGCTACCAAGAAGAAGCAAAAGGCCCTAAGCTCAAATTGGTCTAAGACATGATGCAGTAGAATTTTGCACGACACCCTGTTAATATTTCAGCTATAACTTTTTACTCATAACTCCAATTGACGCGATTCTTTTTGGGTTGGAAAGAAAACTTGAAGGGTCACAACTTTCGCATTTTAGTCGAAGCCTGAATCTCTCGTCTTCAAGGTCAAAATCGCATTAAAAATTCAGGACAGAAAGCTGTCTACAAGTACTATTATAATAGAACATCAGTCAGGCGCCCCAACATGCCACCCGGGCGCCCCCAGAGAGCAACCAAACCAAACCAAACCAAACTAAGCCTTTTCCCACTAGGTGGGGTCGGCTATATGGATTTGACGACGCCAAG
>JAVXUM010000003.1:2429915-2440159 GCA_035590655.1 Pouteria glomerata
GGTTCTTTCGAAATCAACTCACCCATGTTACAACCATAGCTTGGTTACAAGTTTTCACTTATGCACACCAAGTATTTGGTTCATTGACCCTGTGAGTTTGAAATATATTTTCTAAAACCCAAATTAAATTTTCTTACGAAATCAAATCACCCGTGTTATAATCAAAGTTTGGGTACGATTGGTCACTCGTGCATACCAAGTGCTTGATCTTGATTCAATGGCCTGGTAATTTGGAACCCATTTTCCTAAAACCATAACTTGAGGTTTTCCCAAGAAATCGATTCACCCTGTCACAATCAAAACCTGGTTACGAGTTGATGCTTGTGCACACTAGGTGTTTGATTCAATGTCTAACTGAGTCCGAAACTATTTTCAAAAACCTCCTCTTACCTTGAGTTCCATAAAGTAAGTTTCAATAGAAATATCTTCCGATCTAGCAATGCATGGGCAATTGCTAGGTTGAGTTATCAACGCGTTTGAGTAAACCTCCACTATACCACTCCCAAATTTGGCTCAAAGTCAAGATTATCTTAGTTATTTTATTTTTAACATTTTCATTTAAATTTAATATCATGATTCCTTCACTCCACCATTTTCAACCCATAACATACTTAACCATCATATAAATTCAAAGTTAGTTTAGATTAATTTAAGTTCACCTACTAACTAAGAGAACAAGTCTAGAGCTTTTGACAAAGCCCTTCTTGTGGAGATGACCTCGGTTCTCACAGAATAAAACTACGACCACCCTCTTGCACTTAAGAGGTAAAACCTAAACACATTTCAGGGTCGGTCAGATTTCATGCTTGGACTTCCTGAAACACAAAGGGGTATCGATTCTGTTTTAATTGTTGTTGATAGATTCTCAAAGATGGCACATTTTATACCATGTGGCACATTTTATACCATGTGGGAAGACCATGGATGCTTCTCAGATTGCTCAATTATATTTCAAAGAAGTTATCCATTTGCACGGTGTGCAAATTCGAGTACTTCAGATTAAGACAGGAAGTTCATTAGTCACTTTTGGCGAACCCATTGGAAGATATTAGGGCCTGATCTTAACTATAATTCAGTTTACCATCCTTAAACAGATGGACAAATTGGGCTAGTCAACAAAATTTGCTAAGGAAATTTGATTTGCAGCCATGTTGGGAGCAACCCTAAGCAGTGGGATCATAATTGTTCTCATGCTGAATTTGCTTTTAACAAGTTCACAACGATGAGTCCATTTAAGACTATTTAGAAACATAATGTTTTCAATCTTGTTTCTCTTCCTATCACCACCCAAGTGAATACAAAAGTCGAAGATTTTGTGGAACAAATCAAGCAAATTCATGAGAAGTTGCAGCAACAAATTGAAGAAAGCAACCTAAAATATAAAATATACACTAATAAGGTCAAAGGTGAGTGTGATCTAGGACTGTATTGTTAGAACAAGAAGAAGAAGAAGGAGGAGGAGGAGAAGAACAACAGTCGTAGGGGAAGAATCAATTAAAAATGTTCATTCCATAATAATTCTCTGCTAACCCGAATTAGGGTTTAAAAAATAAAATCCATGGGCCTAAAATAAAATAAACTTAATACTAAAATAGCCCAAAACAAATGGATTCAAAAATAAATCAAATAATCTGTAACTCGCTAAACTAAACTACTAATAGTCAATCCATAAAGATAATGGTTGGGCCACTTTAGCCCGGCATCCAGACATACACCCACATCTATATGCTCTATTGGTGTCCATACCAACTCCCCCTGGGTGAAAAGAACTGGACTCCGTTGAGGAAGTGGTGTGAAGGCTCTGATAAAACTCCATGAGGTTTGGATCCAGCTGCTAACAATGTCTCGACAGGAATCCAAGTGCAATCAAACATAGGATGACCAACCCAATGAACCAAGAATTGTTGAACCAAGCCATCCTTGATGAGATCAACCTGCTCATCTAAAATAGTATCAATTTTATCATTGTTTGCAGGGATGGTGGTAATAATGAAGTAGTCGGTATTAAGTCTATGTGGTGGTCAACAAATGGGGCATCAAATGGTGCATTAGGGGATTGAATATATCCTTTGTAGGCAACAAGGTCCACAACATTAAAAATGGGGCTAAAATCAAAGTGTGATGGAATATCAATAACACATGCATTTGATGCGTTTGATCCAGTTTTAAAAGAACCAACACTACAAGCTTGCAATTTCGAAACGGATCTAGGAGGAAAATGTTTAGGCCTTATTCTAATCATCACATAATCACCAACATTAAAAGCAACATGTCTTTTATGGAAACCAGCTTTGAGTCTATATGTTACATTAATTGACTCTAATCACTTATTGATATCAAAATGCAAGTCTCAAATATATTGAGTAAACACATCAACCGACTTAGACACTCTAGCAAATGGAGACATGGGAATTAAGTCTAAAGGCTTTCGGGTTTTATAACCATGCACAACTTCAAAAGAGCTCATTCCTATCAACCTATTTACGAAGTTATTGTAGGCAAATTGCGCAATTGGAAAGATTAAGTCCCAATTCCTATGATGACCTTTAACTAAGCACCTCAAGAGATTTCCCAAGCTACATTAACAACTTCTATTTGGCCATCAATCTGGGAGTGGTATATTGCAGAAAATTTGAGTTTTGTACCAACTAAATGCCAAAGAGTTTTCCAAAAATAGCTAGCAAAACAATCATCCCTATCAATCACTATAGTTTTAGGTAGACTATACAACTTGACAATCTCCGAGAAGTATAACTAGGCGACTCTAGAAGCATCGGATGTTTTACCACAGGGAATGAAGTGAGCCATTTTAGAAAAACAATCTATCATCACAAGGATATAATCATGTTTCTTCGATGTGCAAGGGAGTCCTAAAACAAAGTCCATACTAACATCTTGGCAATGAGAACTAGGAAAAAGAAGAGGGGTATAAAGACCGGTATTTTGTTTCCCATGCTTAGCTAACTGACAAGTACGACATTAACCCACTATTCTACTAACATCCTTTTCCAAATTCAACCAGTAAAATTGACGTTCAACTTCTGCTATAATTTTGTCACGTTCAAAATGTCCTAAAAAGCCTCCAGCATGAACTTCCCACACTAAGAAATCTCGCATTAAAGTCCTCAATATGCATAGTTTATTTCCCCTAAATAAAAATCCATCCTGAAGAAGGAAACCAACAGAAACTTCAGATTTCCCATTTCATAACTTTAGAAAAATCACGCCAAAGTCAGGACATGACTCATACTCTTCCTTATGTCTTTCGAATCCTATAACCTTAATGCTCATGACTGGAAGTAAGGACACAAAACGACTAAGGGTATCCGCTATCTTATTGTCAACTCCCGACTTATGTTTTATGACAAACGAATAAGCTTGCAAGTGTTCAATCCAACAACCATGCCTATGACTAAGCTTCCTTTGGGAACTTAGATAACACAATATCTCAAGATCCAAATAAAGGACAAACTCTTTCGGGAGTAAATAATAATATCAGTAGCGTAAGCCTTATACCACCGCATAAAATTCCTTATCATAGGTGAAATATTTTTGTTTAGCCTCACACAATTTCTCACTAAAATAAGCGATAAGGTGACGCCCCTGACTGAGTACTCCAATACCTACTCTTGATGTGTCACACTCTACCTCAAAGACTTTTGAAAAATCCGAAAGACGCAACACAGGAGATTCGGTCATTCATTTCTTGATGTTCTCAAAGGCCCTTGCAGCATTCTTCGTCCATTTAAACTCTCCTTGTTTCATACATTCAATGAAAGAGGCCACTGTGGCACTTTACACTTTTATGAAATGGTGCTAAAAAGTGGCTAACTCATGGAAACTCCACACTTCATTAATAGTTTTGAGTTTAGGCCAATCTAGAATTAATTTAACCTTCAAGGGGTTAGCCGAAATTCTTTCAAAGGACACCACAGATCCTAGGAAGACAACCTTATTAGTAAAGAATGTACACTTTTTCAAGTTGGCATAAAGGTTTTCTTTCCTAATGGTGGAACTAACTTGAGTAAGATGGCCCATATGTTGATCTTTACCTTTACTATAAATAAAGATATCGTCAAAATAAACCACCAAAAACTTTCCCATGAATGGCCTCAGCACTTAAGTCATTACTCTCATGAAGGTACAAGGGACATTTGAAAGCCCAAAAGGCATAACTAACCACTCATAAAAGCCATCTTTGGCTTTAAAAATAGTTTTCTATTCATTCCCTCATCGAATACTAATTTAACTTCACCCACTTTTCAAATCAATCTTAGAAAATACAGTGGAACCTGCCATCATGTCTAACATATTATCTAATCAAGGGATAAGAAAACGATACTTCACAGTTAGCTTGTTTATTGCCCTGTTGTTTACACACATTCGCTAAGAACCATCTTTCTTTGGGGTTAAAAGGGCTGGGATAGCACATGGGCTTATAAATCCCTTTTTGTAGAACTAATTGACTTGCCTTTGTAATTTAGCATGCTTAGTAGAATTCATCCTGTAATGTAGTAAGTTGCGAAGTGTAACTCTTAGGACTAAATTTATTATGTGTTGGATGTTATGCAGTGGGGGTAAACAATCTAGGAGATCTTTAGGAAAAACATCTTAAAACCCCTCGAGTATCTTACTGGCCTCTCCCAATGTGACTTGTAGAGAGTTCACAAGAACTTCCTTGACTACTAAGGCAAACACAAAATATTCTTGTCCAATTATATCACTAATGAGTTCTTTAGGGCTAATAAGGCTAATAAGTTCAACCCCTTTTTACTCATCGCTTCCTTTCCTTTGCTTGGATTAGCCTGTTTCGGAGGAATAAGCTTGAGATGAATCTTCTTGCCATTGAACATAAAGGAGCATGAATTAGAAAGACCATAAATAGTGACATCTAAATCAAACAAACATAACTTTCCCAAAATGATATGGCCTACATCCATAGAAATCATATCACGCCAAATTTTATCTTTATAATCAAGGAACTGAATAGACACCTGACAATGCTCTTTTGCTGTTGTGGATGAGGCATCTACCCAATAAACATTATATGGGTAAGGGTGGGGAATAGTCCGAAGTCCTAGACAGGCAATTATACTTGAAAATACTGCATTGATGCAACTACCACTAACCATTATGACCTTACAACCCTTATCAATGATCTTAATATAGGTGTGGAAAATGGCGTGACGATGCCAGTCCTTCGTCTCTCGGGCACCAATTCAAGGATCGCTAGAGATGAGTTGTCTCTCTCCTACACAAGGGAAAATAGTTTTAAAACATCCCACTAAATTTTTCTTACACTCTTCGTCCACATCTTCAAATTCCCTCACATTGGTTTCTTACACTTGTTCCTTTACTGACTCATCACCCTCAACTCTCTTGTCCTCCCCAGTAACTAAAGCTCAGGTGGGATAGGTAGCTGATACGTGCCTAAAACTATGACACCTAAAATATTGGACTTGAGAGTTATTTCTAAAAGCCTCAGGTAACTTACCCTTATTTCTATTATCTTTCATAGCCTGGGTACTAGGAGGTGGTCCCAAAACAAACGTAGTGTTTGACAAAGTAGGGCAGTTATTAGGGGGGCGACTGTCATTACACTTTCTAAACTAGGGCTTAGCTACCAGTTCATAGTTTTAATATAAGCTCCATCTAAAGTGGCGACTCCCCTAAGGACAACCTCTCTTCGCAGCTCATCACTTAGACCACATCTAAACCGACTCAAAGTAATGGCATCATCCTCCTGAACATTACATTTCATTATGAGTTCATTAAACTGGGTTACGTAATCTTTCATTGGCCTATTACTTAGACACCGTTCCATTGATCTAGCAAATTACTGCGATAAAAAAAGGCAAATATTTGCACTTAAGTCTCACTTTCATCTCCTCCCAATCTACAACTGGGGGTTCATGACACCTAATAAGCAAATGCTCAACACTTCTAATACAATTGGGCACTCCTTGTCAGTTTCATTTTAGCAAACCGACACTTTCTCTCTTCAGAAAACCGGTACCACTCAAAGAAATGATCCATATCTTTCAACCATTTCGTGAACACCCAAGGGTCTAGGCAACCATCAAAAGTTGGGGCTTCTCATTTGACTTGTTTCATTAATTTATCATCATTACGAGAGGTGGCCTATCATTTCTATGATGTGGCACTAGTTCTCTATCTGAATTCCTAGGCCTAGTGCATTCCTCAATTGTGTCAACCCTAATGTTTAGTCTTTGACTGGCTTCAACAAGGGCTGCTAATTGGGTTTGTAATTGGTCATCTGCCAATTGGACCATGTGAAATGCTAGAAAAAAATTAATGACAATGCATATAAACTAGAACTTCCCAGCCATATCAAGACGTCTGATGTGTTTAATGTCCATCATTTGGTTCCATACTATGGGGATTCTTCAGCGAACATGATACCAACTCGAGGTCGAGTTTTCTCTCAACGGGAGTGACTGATGCAGACCAGATTGCTCTTGCATTCTTGGAAAAACTAGATCACCAGAAGTAGGGCTAGAAACATTAGCATACCAAATTTTTAGGAGGATGTACAGCAGATCTTTTGGAAGTTTAAGAGTCTGTCTTTTTGGAGGTCTAAGAGTTTTTTTTTTTTTTTTTTTTGAAGTCTATGGGTTTGTCTTTTTGGAAGTCTAAGAGTCATTTTATATTTTGGAAGTCTACAAGTCCATCAAATTGCATTGAATAATCCGTATGTTCTAGGGCTACAAAGAGTCTATAAATAGGCAACCTTTGTATGCATTTGAGAGCAGATTTTGATGATTCAAATTCATATTTTCTATCTCTCCTTTTTATTAGAATACAATGTGGGAGATTAAGCTAAAGTTCTAGTTTAATATAGCTCTATAATTTTCTTCTTCATTTTTACTCTCTTTCATACATGAGTGCATCAAAAAGTTAAGTATCCTTTTGTGCACTGTCTTTTTGAATTCCATGGACATTTTTAATGTTCTTTTAAGTTTGAGAAAAAACTAGGGCCAAGTCGGGCTTTCCACAATTGACCTAATAAATCAACCGTACATTTTAAATCCTCATGAGACTGGCATGCCGGCACCCATGATATTTACTTCGAAACCGTGAAAGAACATGTATTGTTTTTTAGCAGATATAGAAAGAGTGACTGATATGAAAACCGCACTGTAAATTCACAAATTTCTTAAAATAAGAGAGATCAAAGAAAGATGTCTTCGGAGGACCTTAACACAAATTATGGATGTTTAGGTGGGTTCATTTAATAGCCTGTCATAGACGAAACATGCAAGTAAATTTTTGTTCTTTCTTCATATAGCCTCCTCATCATTCACATCTACTATCTTCTCCTAAATCATCTGATTTAAAGCTCAGCCACCACACCATCTTGTAGTTCTTTATTTTATTTTATTTTATTTTATTTTTTTTCATATTCATGTTTTTTCTTTTCTTATTTGTTAAATCCTCTTTCTTTATAACTTGCATTTTTTGTCAATTTTCTTTGTTGTTTCTCCCTTAACTATAATCTCTAGAGATCTCTCTATCTCTGGAATTTGTACCCAATCTAGCGCACTTCTCCCCCCTGCAATGTCGTTTTAACTGTTTTTTTTCTATATATGTTTACCGTGACTTTAATATCAGAGCTACTTTAGCTTCCCAAGCTGTTGCAAAAGTAACACTAATGCATCTCCGCGGAAGATGTGTTGTAAATCTTGCTTGTTGAACGTAATCTAAAAGTTGCAACAATGAAACGCTAAAGTAAAATTATGGCTCGTAGGGAAAAAAATAGTCAAGCAGAAGGATTAACGTACTATAGATATCCAAAACAGAGACATCGATTTTCCTGAATAATCAATAGCGCCAGTTGTGCCTATTTTCAGGAGAGACTTCAGATATAAAATTCTACTGAGATAAGTGTGCTACTATCGCCAAATTTGTAAGAACTACCAATTCTATGCAACCACAGCAAATTAACACTGCTTTCAACGGACCGGTCATTGACTTGGTTTATATCACCACAAAAGGCGTTGATCTCTTCTTTTACAAATCTAGAAGATTACCCATATTATCCATAGTTTGGTTGCCAAGTACCAGAAGAGTAATAAAATTGCAGAACAGCTACACTGCACATAAGCTAGACCGAGGGGATCAAGGGGAAAAGATTCACGGACCTTTCGTTTGAGAATCTGAGCGGCGAAAAACTCTACTTCAAATTCGTTTGGGAATGGCTGATGATGATCGGAAGTGAGGATGGATGTAGCGACCTCCCAAGCGGCATCTGTCTGCTGAAATTGAACAAGCCATTGATTCGCAGCGACGCGGTTGGAAGATTGAGAGTCATGATTCAGCACATGAACCGCCTGCGACACCTTGATTTGCAGCTCCATCTGTCGCTCAAATTCTAAGAAAGCAACGGTCGTAAGAGAATCATGGAAAGCAAACCACTAGAGAACGACGGCTGTAATTCCCCCTTTGCTTTACAGGCTCCATTAATTTGACGGCTAGGGTCACAAAATTCACAATTTTTGCAAATCGTGCAAAGTTTTCATTTTTTGCTAAAATAGTTCTGAAAATAATTTTATTTTTTTGAGAAACTAACAAAATGAAACAAATTTATTGAACGAATTTTTATATTTAATTTTTAAAAAATTACAACTTTTGTCAAATGACCCTCTCACCGTCAAAAAAAACAATAAATTGGAAAAGTAACTTGTAAAAAAGAAAGTAAATAGAATCATATATTAATATTTTATTTATAAAAATAAGTATTTAAATTATTTTTAATCAATTACTTATTATTTTTAAGCAATCGTATTAGTGACTTTAGAATGCGTTTGACATAAAAGTGGGTATTCATTTCTTTTATATAAATTTGAATAATTCACTAAGTCACGATAATATTTATCTTCAAAATTTAAGGTGAGTTTTAAGTGTCTTTGGTGTGATAATAAATTAGGTGAAAATTTACTAGAATAAATGTTAACTCTTTTACCCATATAAAATTGAAGATTAAATATTATTAATTAAGGGATAATAGTTGTCCCAATAATAATCAATGAGATAAAAAGTTCATAATACTTATCATTGAGAGAATAAATATTAATTAATAATTATATTATGTTTATAATATTTAAAATTTTAGAAAAATATAAATTAATTGTGTTTGAAATGATGTTAAATTTACCAAAGGGTAAAAGTTAGTATTTATTAAAATAAAAATATTTTTTATCAAAGTTAAAGTCATTTACTATTGAGATAATAATTTATTTTTTAAATTAATAATAATTTATCATCAAATTTACTTATTATTAAAATATTTAATTAAATTAAATAATTTTAAATTAATAATTTATTATTAAAAATAATTTAATAAGTGGGTATTTTATATGAGCTAATTTTTTTTTTTTTTTTGATAGGTATGAGTTAATTGTTATTCTCAAATCAAATATAGTTAAACTATATGTATAAATTGTTATATTCACTCCAAACATAATGTAATCTCTATCGGTTAAATTTGACTTTTATTATTCAAACATAGGGGTTGTTTGGAGCTCTATAAAATTCTGAAAAATTCTAAAATTCTCTATTACTTTTTACGCATTCACACCCATTACAATTCTAGAAAAAATTACATAACTCGAGTTCGATTAATCGAATAGCTATAATTTTTTTTTTAATGTGACCACCATTATCCAAACTACCAAACAATACCCATTGTCAATATTTTTTGAAGAGATTTGAAAACCGTTCTGACGGATTTCAAAACCGTTCCGACGGATTTCTCTGCAAAAATCAATAATTTTCACTACTTATCTCTGAAAAACGTGGTTTGCCACAAAACACCCAAGTATCACTCAAACCACGTTTTTCATTATTTTTCGTTATTTTTCGTTACTCCAAACACCCCCATGGATAACAAATATATGTTATCAGTAAGTATTGCTCTCGTAAAACTTACTTATTGTTGTAATTTTTTATTTTTACTTTTTTATCGATAATCCAAACTCATTCTAAGAGTTAACTCAACGAAATGTATTGAAAAAAGTTTACGCTTATTTTATTTTTTTAATACTATTTTGTCCCTCTAAAAAAATAATGTATAATAACTATTATAACATTTTTTTTATTAAAATATTTAATTAAATTTAAATTTATTTATAATTGAACCCCTGTTTTTTAGCTAATTAATGAATTTTTTTATTTTTCTTGGACTTAAATATTATTCTTTAACCTTTTCTTATCTTTATTTGGTG
>JAVXUM010000003.1:2448475-2458717 GCA_035590655.1 Pouteria glomerata
AAAAAGAGAGTACTGGAATTTTATTTTTTTTTGGGGGGGGGGGGAGTTTAACTTCAAAATTTGTAAAAAAGAAAAAAAAATGGAAAGTCAATTGGTAAATAGGAAGAGTGCACGTAAAATTTGGTTTGATAAAAGAAGGAAAGAACAACAAACTTTAGTATAAACAATATAATTTCATAAAAATGACTTAAATAGTGAGCATTATTAATAAGTTGAAAATGGTCAACATTTAACCAAAAAAAAAAAAATTAATCTCAAGGCTAAATAATATTTATGTATTTTTTCTGTGTTTTTAAATTTAAGTTATAATAAGGGGTGTTATTGTACAAGAAGTTATATTGTCTAATTTTAATTAATATTCAATAATTTTTAAATCCTTTCCAAACCTAATTAATATTCAGTAATTTTACATTGATTAAGATCACATATCACAACTATAGTGGCTTTGTAGACAAAAAGAAAAGAACTATAGTGGCTTTGTAGACAAAAAGAAAAGATAAAGTTGTACTCATTTACCAATATGAGACAAAAGGAAGCAAAAGAGTCTACTTAGGCATCGTTTGGTGTACTAAAAAATAAAAAAAAACTTTTGAAAACTTCTGAAAATATCTAAAAAATATTTATTTTTTATTTCACTCTACGAATTACGAATCAAAATCTTCTTTCGCTTTATCTCATTTTATTTCAATTTTTATCACTCCAAATACACATTTAAAATTTAGGCATTTTCAGTGCCTTTAAATTTTGAAAATACTAAAAGTTGTTATCAGGAGAAAATTAGCTTTTAAACCCTTTCCTAAGTCTAATTATTATTTAGGTATTTTTTCTTTATGTTTTCAAATTTAATTCCCAACTCCAATTATTATTTAGATATTTTTTTCCTTATGTTTTTAAATTTAATTCTTAATGTATTTGAAATATATAAATTTTACAAAATTAATAAGCAATTGGATCTATTTCAGGAACTCATGAGCACATCTCACATCGATTAAAATCATATGCCATAATTCTAGTGATTTTATATTAAAAAAAATAAAGTTATGGTCATCTATCAGTGCGAGACAAAATGAAATAAAGACTTTGTTGAGAAAAGAGGAGAGATCAGATAGTGAAGAAGAAGAGTGCTACGTAGAATTAGAATGAAGGAGAAGACGAGGACGAGAGAGAAAAACACAAGTTTAGTATTATACATAGAAAGATTTGACAATCCTTCCTCCCCAAATCCCAAACTCCAACATGAATGCCGTGTGCAATAGTTCTGACTCTACAGCATAGACAGTCGCTCGGAAGTCCAAACAAAAGGAAGGTTTTCCTCTTTCTTAATAGTATATAACGAGCAGGGTTGTCAA
Organism: Pouteria glomerata; assembly: GCA_035590655.1. Lineage (NCBI taxonomy): Eukaryota > Viridiplantae > Streptophyta > Magnoliopsida > Ericales > Sapotaceae > Pouteria > Pouteria glomerata. Next base: position 2,449,825 of record JAVXUM010000003.1, read on the forward strand.
AATCATTCAAACCGAGTTATGCTTCTTTGGGACACTCTGTAGGCAATCTAAATACTCCTGAAAATACCCCAATTTTGTCCACGAACATACCCCGTTCTCTTACCTTAGGACATCATCCTCCACGTTAACCAAAAAGCTTCAAGAAATTGGCAATATCTCAAGAGAAGGATACTGCCACTTAGAGAGTAAAATTACGGGGCAATGTAATTTCAGAAAAATTAAACAAGTTAAATTAACGAGAGTAGACTAAAAAAAACGTTCAACAGACGGAAAGCACTCATGCCATGTATAGATGAAAGCCGAATGAAAACTTCTTGAAAGATAGCTTAAAGAGGCACTATTCAGCCAAAACTATACAAAATCATTGTATCAAACATTCATCATTTGTTCATTCATAATCTTTCCTGATGAGTACACTATACTTATTACCCATCCATGCATTCTCATAGAGCACCACCTACTCACAAGTGGAATAGAAATGCTCTAAGGTGGAGCAAAGCGTGCAACCTCAGCCAAGACTGCAGAAGAATAAAAATAAAATAAATACAACGCAACAAGGTAACTGATCTTAAAATTGTGGCAAGTCACTAACAGTGATTTTTCCCAATTGGTCTTCAAAATGGATGCATTTCCTGAAAATTAATATTTCTAAAAAATTATGCTTGATGGGACTGAGTCAGCTGGGTCATGCATCAAAAGTTTGGGACACCATTCAAGTTGATTTGTTCCTGTGTTGGGCTCATTAGGGCATTCTGCACCACCCAAGTTGCTTTGTTCCCGTACTTGGCATCAGAGCATGCTGCACAAAGCCTTGGGCATGAGCACGAACACATTTCGGTGCTTAATAACTTATATTAGATGTCCCATATATCACGAGGCACTAAAGCTTATGCTAAGATAAAATGATGCAAGCAAATGCTAAGTTACTTCATATTTCAGCAATGTTACTTCCACCTCCAAATGTTGCTATCACGAGAATCTTGATGTATCCGAGTCTTGAAAACAAATATGAGAGATTCTAGAGCAAAACCATTTCACAAGAATCACATTCAACGACACCAATCTTCAGAGCAAGTGATTTTATACATAAAAAAGTCTCCTCAGTGTCTTCTTTCTAATGATAAACCAGATGCCTGCTTGTCTCCTCCACAGAGGTTTACCCTAGGTCTCCTCCATGCATGACCCATCGAGATAATCTCGTTCTCTGCTTCTCCTTTTCCTCTCTGCTTCCACTGGACAGATTTCCTACTAATTCTTGAGTTACCTTCTAATTTCGTTTTCATCATTTTAAAAGTTAATCATTTGTGTTAATGGGTATTTTTGTACATTAGGCATATCTATTGTTGCTCAACTTATGCTTATAAATACTGAAGTCTGGATGAAGGGCTGATCAATACCCCTTTAATCAATTTCTCTACTTCTCCTTCTCTTTCTCTATTTTCTCCTCCTATTCTCCATAAGAATACCAGATAATCTATAGAACATTGATTTTCCACCATTGACATCATCATCCAAGTGCACCGGCACAGTCACCTCCTGTCATCAACAACATGCTGAAATTTCATTGCTGGAGCTCCAGTGATGCGCAGTCATGTGCAGATAATTCCATTGCCGCATGGGCCCATGTGCAGCCACCTCGAGTTGCACGTAAGGTGGGACTTCTCCTGTGGCTTCTTCTGGTTGACTCATTGGCCAATTCTGATGGCATCTGGGCTATTTCCCCATTGTGTAGATAGCTACTGAAGTAGTCTAGAACTGCTCGACGCAATCTGAGGTGTTCGATGTTGGACTGTTTCTTTTGGTTTGATATTTTGCCTAATTTTTTGTTACTTGACGATACACTGAAACATTTTGGCTTGCATGGGCCCTTTGTTGATACTATTGGACCATTACTTTTTTGAAGCTTGAATTGTTCGGTGTGCTGGACCTGCTGGACGACCATTTTTTTATTGTGATGAAGAGTGTCTTCACTATTATTGCTGATTTGTTCTTGAGTTATCAATACAACGGCTGAATCGAAACCAAATATGTCCAAAAATGATGATTTACCTCGCTCAATTATTTCTAAAAAGCTAAACATGTTGCATTATTTAACTTGGGAACATTTTGTTAATGTATATCTTCGTGGGAAGAAGAAATTGAAATACCTAACTGAATTACCACCTGGTCCACTGTTGCTCCATATAATGATTAGTTAAGTGAGGATTCTGTTGACATGGAATGGCTTTGGCATAGCTTGGAGTGTCCTATTGCTACCACGTTTGAATTTTATGGTTCTTCTAAAAAAAATAGGACTCTTTGCAGGCTCTTTTCAAAAGTGATGTATCCCACGTTTATGAATTATATGAGCAAATTTTTACTACCAAACATGGTGGAAAATCTTTATTTGATTTTTTTTTGACGTCGTGACACAGCTTCTTGTGATCATCATCAGTGGTCGTTGCCATCTTCAACCAGAGTCGAAGCTCATCGCCTAGCATCACAACTTCTGTTTCTGAAGTTAGTCGTCTAAAATTGTACTCTTGGATCGTCTTTGTTCAAGTCTGCTGTGTTTTTTTTTTTTCTTAAAGCTGGATTTTGTTTTCCTCCTTTTGTTAATAATCTGTTGATTGGCTGCTTCACCATGTCGTAGGATAAAATGCAACAGATCAGTATTCATTTAAGTGGTGATAACTACTCGTATTGGTTGAGTGTTACGGAAAATTTCATAGTTGACAAGGATATGTGGGGATACGTGGCAGCACCGTGACCCTTTGATCCAAAAGTTGAAGCCTAGAAGATTGCTTTTGGAAAATGAATTCAGGGAAATGCTCAAATTTTTACTTGGTTTCAAAATTCCATGCAAGCAAACATCAGTATTAGATTCTTCGGAGAGTATAGAAAAGAAGGGAGTGTGTGTCACATATATTGAGGCGATAAAGGACATGTATGATAGAGGTGGGACATCTATACAAACGGCTAGCGGAAAGATTAAGGAGTTTCTTATCACGATTGGTCTACACCAAGACTCAGCATTAAGCCTGTACTTGTTTGCCCTAGTTATGGATGAGATTACTAGACATATTCAGGATGAGGTGCCGTGGTGTATGTTATTTATAGATGGCATTGTTTTAGTAGATGAGACGAGAGAATAAGTAAATGCTAAGCTAGAATTGTGGTAAGAAATGTTTGAGACAAAAGGGTTGAAACTAAGTCGATGCAAGACGGAATATATAAAATGCAAGTTTAGTCAAAATTGGACAACTAGTAGTATAGAAGTAAGTTTGGGCACTCAAAATATTATAGAGAAAGAAAACTTTAGGTACCTTGGATCTATGGTACAACAAGATGGAGGAATTAATACTGATGTAAATCACATAATTCAGGCCATGTGAACCAAATGGAGGAGTGCTTCAGGGGTCTTGTGTGATCAAAGCCCCTCTCAAGGTTAAAGGAAAGTATTATAAAATGGTGGTAAGGCAAGCGTTGTTATATGGATCAGAGTGATGGGCAGTAAAGCATAATCATGTTCAGAAGATGGTAAATGCGGAAATGAGAATGCTAAGAGGGATGTGCAGGATCACAAAGAGAGACAGGGTTAGGAACGAGGAGATTAGAGGCAAATTAGGAATAACACTGATTGAAGATAAAATTAGAGAAAATCGATTAAGATAATTTGACCATATTAGAAGGTGTCCAACGGAGACACCAGTTAAAAGGTGTGAAAGCATGGAGATTGCCAGGAATAGGAGAGGGAGAGAGAGACCCAAGAGCAGTTGGAAAAAAAACTATTAAACATGACCTTGCCTACATGGATCTAATAGAAGACATGGCCCTAAACAGATTTGATTGGCATCATCAAATCTATATAACCGACCCCACCTAGTGGGAAAAGACTTAATTTAGTTTGGTTTAGTTTTATGAGACAGCCAATCGAGTGTGGGAGTATTTGCAGTATATGTATCTCGAGTCCCATTTTGCTAAACAATATGAACTTGAAATATCTATTTGGAGTGCCACTTAGTGAAAAAAGTTTGTTTAGGCATTTTATAATGAGATGACTATGTATTGGGATTAGCTTGCACTTATGGAACCTTCGAAGTTGCAGTTTTTTGACAGTTATGTTACGTACTGTGAGGAACGACATCTTGTGCAATTTTTCATGACTTTGCAATATCAATTTAAGCCTTTTCATGGGATTATTCTTCATTAGTCTCTCCTTTCATCGGTAGATGGTGCAATAATGGAATTTGTTACCGAGGAAATTAGGTTCAAAGCAGCATTTGTCACATCACCATGTCAGTTAGCTTTTGCTACTCTATTTGCTCCACTTAGTTTGTCTTCAACGCATCTTCTGTCCACTCTGACGTCGCATTTGATTCAAGTCACGGGCAAACCTAAACCCCAAATTGCCATGGATAAGTGTAGTTTTTGCCATCAGAAGGAACATTGAAAGAATGCATGCCCTAAACTTCCAAAGCCCAAGGGCCGCAATTCTCCACATTTGACTGATTCTTTCCTTTCTCGGCCACCACAATAATCGCCTCATCTTACCGATTGTACTCAAATAATGATCATTTGGACTTCATTCACATCCCTTGTTTGTGCATATTCCTTGCTAATTCCCAGGTTTTGATAACATTTTGATGAAACTAACCCTCATGTTTACATAGTAGGATTTGAAGATCAAAGGAGGGGAGTTTATCTGCTTTAGAGAAGCAAAGCACAAAAGAAACAAATTTGCCAAGGACCACCAGCACGAGCGCATGCCCAAGGGAGTCCAAGCAAACGCTTATCCATGTGCACAACTGATCCCCAGTCCGTGTGCACACAAAGTGTATTTTTGGGCCAATTCTGGGCTTCTCACAGGAATTTTGTTGAACACATGGAGAATTCTCATATGGCCGCATGCCTGAGGCAAGGCGCATGGAGATGACCTCCATGAATTCTCATACGGCCGCATCCTCTTGCACTCGAGAGCAAACCACATCCAATTCGGTGAACAGTCACCTACCATTACTCTTATCATTCCTATGCCCAGTGATAGTTCATTTTTTCAATCGTTTGAGCAATTTCAGTAATATTAAGCATTCATGGTTGCCATTTCCTTTTCAACGAAATATATTTTTGAGTTTTAATTGGAATTTCATAGTAAGCTAGGGTTCTTTCAAAATCAACTCACCCGTGTTACAACCAAAGCTTGGTTACAAGTTTTTACTTGTGTACACCAAGTGTTTGTTTCAATGTTTCGGTGAGTTAGAAACATATTTTCTAAAACCCAAATTAGGTTTTTTTATGAAATCAAATCATCCGTGTCATAATCAAAGCTTGGGTATGATTGGCCACTCGTGCATACCAAGCACGTTTGATTCAATAGTCCAGTGATTTAAAACCAATTTTCCTAAAACAATAACTTGAGGTTTTCCCAAGAAATCGATTCACTCGTGTTACAATTGAAGGCGATGCTCGTGCAAATTAGGTGTTTGATTCAATGTCCCAGTGAGTTTGAAACTATTTTCAAAAACCTCCTCTTACCTTGAGTTCCGTAACTTAGATTTTAAAAGAAACATCTTGCGATCTAGCGACGCATGTGCAATTGCTAGATTGAGTAAACCTCCATTATCCCACTACCGAATTTGATTTGAAGTCAAGATTATTTTAGTTATTTTATTTTTAATATTTTCATTTAAATTTAATATCACAATTCAGTCACTCCACCATTCTCAACCATAACATGCTCAACCATCACTTACTAACTAGGAGAACAAGTCTAGAGCTTTTAACAAAGCCCTCCCTGTGGAGATGACCTCAGTTCTCACCGAGTAAAACTACGACCACCCTCTTGCACTTGAGAAGTAGAATCTGAACACATTTCAGGGTCAGATAGCCTCCATAGTTGATCTCCTAGGCATGAAACCAAATTGATTCTCTAAAACATTTATTGTCCTTCTTAATCTTTTCTTAATAACTGTCTCCCATAATTTCATCGTATGACTCATCAATTTAATCCCTCTATAGTTCGCACAATTCTGAATATCTCATTTGTTCTTGTAAATGGGTATAAGAATACTTTTCCTCTATGCATCAGGCATCTTCTTGTTCTTTAGCACTACATTAAAAAACTTTGTTAATCAATTTATGCCATCCTCCTGCAAGCATCTCCAACCTTAATAGGGATACCATCTGGTTCAACCGCTTTCCCATTTTTTATCCTTTTCAATACTTCTTTTACTTTTTCCCTACCGATTCTCCTATAGCACATATGATTCAATTCTTTCCTAGAAGTTGTAAGCTGCCCCAATTATGTCACTATTGCTTCTTTCGTTAAATAACTTGTAGAAGTATCTTTTCCAGCGCTCCTTTGTCTCTTCTTCCTTTACTTATTTTTCATTCTCATCCTTAATGCATTTAACTTGGTTTATGTCCTTAGTCCATCTATCTCTGCTTTTAGCAAGCTTAAATATATCTCTTTTGCCTACCTTAGTGTCATCGTTTACATAACTCCTCAAATGCCTTTACCTTGGCTTCACTACCTAGCTTTTTGATTTTACGTTTTGCTTCCTTATACGTCTCCAAGTTTACTTCATTTCGATTCATTTGCCAAAATTTAAAGTACTCTCTTTTAATTCTTATCTTGTCTTGGACGGTCTCACTCTACCACCAAGCTTTTTTTGGTGCTGAGACACCCCCTTTGGATTCTCTTAAGACTTCTTTCCCAACCCTCTTAATACACTCTACTACCTTATCCTGCATAGTATTTGCACTCTCATTTACCGTCCAAATGTCTTCCTCTAGTATTCTGTCCCTTAATTTTAGTAGCTTATCAACTTTCAAGTTCCACCATTTAGTCCTCAAGCATCAACATAACTTCTTTCTTCTAGTCCACCTTTGAAACTGCACATCTATGATCAACAACATATGTTGGGAGGTCAAGCTCTCCCCTGGTATAACCTTGCAATCTTTACAAGCTAAGCGGTCTCTTTTCTTAATTAAGAAGAAGTCAATCTGTGTCCTTGAGGGGCCACTTTTATAAGTCACCAAATATTCCTCTTTCTTCCTAAAAAAGGTGTTAGTCACCATGAGATCATAAGTCACAGCAAGCTTTAAAATATCCTTCCCTTCTTCATTTCTATTATCGTATTCATATCTCCCATGTACGCTTATGTATCCATCTACATCGCGTCCCACATGACCGTTCATGTCTCCTCCTATGAAGACCATCTCTCATTAAGATATCTCTAGTAGCATTTTTTTCAAGTCTTTCCAAAACTTCTCCCTATATTCATCTCCTAAGCCCACTTGGAGGGCGTAAGCACTAATTACATTCACTATCTCTTCTCCTAACACTAACTTAATTACAATAATTTTATCTCCACATCACTTTACATTAACTACATCTTCCTTTAGGTCCTTGCTTACCACTATACCGACCCCATTCCTTGATCTATTAAGTACCGTATATCATAACTCATACCCAGTCTTCTTAATCTCTTTAACTTTCTGTCCCATCCACTTTGTCTCTTATAAGCAAGTAATAGCGAAGCACATTAGTTGTAAGTTTGCAAAAATGTCTGCTCTATCTTTTAATAAAAGTACTTCTTTTGGGTAAAGTATAAAAATCACCTCTACAGTTTGCCTTTGGTGTCATTTTACTCCCTCAAGTTTCAATGATAATATTCAAATCCCTACACTTTCGATTAAGTAGCAATTCGACCCTTTCCTTAGCTGGTTGTTATACACAACTGTTAGACTAAGGGTAAAAAGATAATTTTGCGAATAACGTACAAAAACCAACCCTCACGTTTTAGTATGAAATATATTTTATTAAATTCAATTAATGTTTTAAAAAATTGATAAAATTAAATAATACCTAGATTATGTGGAAGGATTTGGTGATTCCCTTGATTTAGTACCTATTGGTGTTTAGCATTGGGATGGAAGAAAAAGCAAGATGGGACAATCCTTTCCTCGTGGCAAGCTACGAGCCTAACACTCAGGAATTTCAAAATGTTTGCCATGTCATGTCTGGCTTCTTAGATCCTTTCTGTATAGAGATGAGAGAGTTTCTCTCCGGAGGCTTGATTTTTGAATATTAATGATAATGGCGTGTTTGCCTGGTTTCTTCTCCCCTCTTTGACTTCTTCTTGCTTGCTTCTCTGCTTCTTCTGGCTTAATCACTTCTCTTTCTTTATCTTTCTCCGTTTTTAATTTTTTGTCTCACATCAGGTAGCTTAGTCTTTGTGCTTCCTAGGGCATATCCCTATAAGTATTAGCCAATCACGTGTTAGGGTTACTGATTTATTTTTTCTTTTTCAACAGTAATACAACTTTTCTCCTTTTGTCTCATTTGCTTCTAATAGTATTAACATCCCTTTGCTATATTTAAAGAAAAATTAGTAAGTTGAAAACTCGTCCTATTCCACCCTATCCAAATCAACCAAAAAAATGTAATGAGTTACTCTCCAGGCCTTCCTTCTTGAATTAGCTATTCTATCACTCCCACCAGATGTTCAAAAAATCTTTATTTGATTATTATAGCTTTCTTAAGCAATCATACTTCTATGTGTGGTTCTTCTACAGCTACTCAAGAGTCGTCAATGATGGTTTATAATCAGAGTGGTCGTGGGTAAAAATTCGAGTTCATTGGGCCTTGAAACGTTGCTTAAAAAGTCACGGATGGAAAGCTGGATGAATCCTAATCGCGGTAGGATTTGTTGTCTGATCATTGGAGCTTTAAATGGACATATCTTTCCAGAGTCCAAATGAGGTGATTCAAAAGCCCAGAATCAAGTACACATCTTGAGCTACAACTTTCATGAAAAGCCCAAGTCCAAAAGACATCTTCCTTTGCCCTGAAATCAGCTTGCAAAGCAGCACACAGAACCTGTCTCTTAGTCAGATTAGGAAATCGAAC
>JAVXUM010000003.1:2462383-2476512 GCA_035590655.1 Pouteria glomerata
GTAAGTAAGAAGTTTAAATGATTTATCTTCCGATTTAAATTTCTCCTTATTTTTATAAGAAACGCGAGATTTAAATTGTGGTTTTAAAAATAGGGTTTAAATTATTAAATTTCATCTTACCTGAAAACTTGAATCCCAAGCCAAGACTAGTTAATATTTGCATTTCAAAAGTCGTTACTTGCTTGCTATTAGTTAATTTTAAATATTTTTGCATTATTTTTACTGTTTAAGGTAGTCTGAACCAACTATTAAAAATCAACAACCATTGGATTTAATTTCTTGCACTGGTGGAACTAGATAGGCTACGGTAACTTAGAAACTGGAATTATAGGATTCCCTGTGGATACGATCCTAGAATTACTAGGTAAAGCTACACCGCAAGCCCTTATACTTGGGGGTTTATTTATAGACGCACTATTTCGACGCGGTCACCCTTCCTATTTACTGTACCCCGTACCCTAGTTACATCATTAACCATTCCATCACATTTGGTGCTTATTTGGTTACCATAAATTCCATATTTCACATTCCTTGATTTCCAACAACACATATTCACAATTACAATTATTCATGAACTCAACAACATTGCCATTTCATTAACACAATTACCATATAATTCAAATGCCTAGTAATGGTTCGTATCATTAACATCATCTGTCACGCCCCGGCCCCGGGGACCTGGGGGTGAGTGAAAGACACGCATAACATGATAGTAGGGTTAGCAATATCAGAGCAACGCTGCGGTCACGTAACGGACCCACAAAACCTCCCCTACTATATTAAGGATTAAATGGTTTAAAACATGTACCTGTAACAACATAACCCTGTATATAGTATGCAACTACCAATCCAACCTTCACCAAATCATACATTCTCATCATCCCTCTAGTAGTGACTGACAATCTTGAAGCTAGGAGTAAACAAAATTCATAAGTTCCATAACGGGCCTTAAGGCCATTACAATTCCAAAAAGGTAAGGTAATTATACACCTCAAAAAAAAAAAAAAAAAATACATTTCCGACTCTTAGGACATTTCCACCCACTGTCCAACTTTTATATACATCATTCTTACATAACTTTCTATTTACAATTGTACATTTATCAAACTACTAAAATGACCACACTTGAGCTACATTCTTGGTGAAGTCAGCTAGCTGGACTCAGGGCTTATATGGTCTCCCCTGTGTGGGTCCTGCAAGGGTATCTGTAGGGGCGTGAGCACGGATCACTTGTGCTCACGTTACATTTTCAATAGTATATGCATAATGCAAAGCAACTTTAAAGGGAATAACATGAAAGGTAATCAAAGTACATAATCAAAAGTAAGGTGCATTGTTTCAATATTTTACTATTTATTTATTTTCTTACTTTCACATAAAGCAATCATTAATCTTTCACGCAATCATCGGAATTTAGGTACAATCTCCAAACCGTTCTTTAGGATCTCAAGTCAGGGCAACGGAACGCCATCATATCTACTGATATATCACAAACCCGGTTTCTAGGTTACTAACCTACTGGTGGCGATACTAACCCTGCGCAGGTTTCGGGTCTCTCAACCCGAGGGCATCTCAGTCCCTTCCTATTTTCCGTACCCACAATCCCAGACACCCAATCACCATTTCATTTCTTCTCATTTAGTTCACCTTATGTTCCATCATTCATCACATTATTCAACCATCATCACAACTATGTATCCATTTCACTTTAAGTCTAACAAGACTAAACACTCCTGACTTAGTCCTATGAAAAAGAATAACCTATAGATGAGAAAAATCTTGGACCACTTCACACTAAAGAGTGTATTTTACTCATTTTACACCTCAGATCTAGTAGGACTTTATTAGGTTGTAATGGGGCTAAAGAGTTAGATTTGGGACCAAAGGAAGGAAAAGAATTCAAATACGTGTTTGAATTGCATGTTTTCTATTCTTCTTCCACTCCCAATTTCCATTTTCTTTTTCTATGCTTGACTTACAAAAGCAATCATTTTTTTTTCAAATAGAATTTATTTATTTCTCCTTCCACCATTTTTAGCAAGTTACTTCCTTTGAAATCATTCCTCTATTTTTTTTTCACCCTCTATTAATCATGCATAATTCAAACACTTGGGTAGGTTTACATTGTTGTGCACAAGGTTCAAGGTAATGATTTAAGGCTCCAAAGAAAAATTTACAGTTAATAAATATTTTTAAGGCTCAAAATGGTTCTTAAGGAAATATGATAAAAGAACAAGGAATAAGGCCCAAAATTTTCAAAGATGGCCTACTTCATTTCCAAGGTTTCAAATAAGTTTCATAACCATCCTAATGTCCACAGTCCAATTTCTTTCTCATACCATAGATTCAGAACAAAATTAGGACTTAAGTCAATCACTCAACAAGAATTTAAAGCTCAAATCTCACAAGGTTAGTCTCCACTTGTTAGAGAATTCATGCACATGTTTCTTGAATTAAGTTCATGCTCCATGAAATCCACTCACACATTTTACAAAAATTTCAAATTAATACCAAGCAGCACTCAACAGTGTTTTAATTATGAACTTAATATTGATGATCAATGCTTAAGAGAAAATCACAAGTAATTCTTGAAAATAAACATTAAGCAACAATGTACAAAATTGAATTAAGCTATGAGCTGAAAATAACAAATTCATTCATTCATTCCCATGTTGAATTCAAAAGAGTTCGCAAGTCATGTTCATCCTCAACAGATCAATCGTTATAATTCCATCAGTTCAGCAAGAGTAAATTGTAATGTTCTCAAAAACAAATCAGCAAGTACAAATCACAGTTCAGCTCAACACAAAAACAACCAAAAACAAACAAAAATAAAATAAAAACTTAGACTCCTAAGTTGGTGACACATCACAACAATCCTACAGGACTCTACTCTTTTCTTTTTAATTGAACTTTTAGAAACAGAAATAGGACGATTAGATAGACAGATTAATAGTTTTACTCCCTCTTAGTTTCTTAACAATCCAGTAGCATATAGTTGTTATAATAGGTTTGTTTTAAGAAAAAGCTTATTACAGGTAGTTCATAGTTGGTTTCAGTGTAAAGTACATGCCCAGAATTAATGTCAGGATATCACAGACATCTAGCAGACGTACTAAGAATTTTACAGTGGGTAGAAAATTTTGATTTTACTAATGAAAATAGTAAAAGAATTGTTAAAGAACAAATAGAAATTCTACAGCAAGGATTTATTAGAGTATACCTAGCAACTAGAACAGAAGATAGAGACCCAGAAGCTCATAGAAGAACTTTAATTTTAATTCATACCTTTCTTCAGATATTCACATGACTACTAATAATTTAGATTATATTTGTGCAGTAGAAACAATAGAAAATAGTTTTCCCCCTGCTAGAGGAATAGTATCAGTAGCTTCAATTACAAAAGAAACAGCAAAAACAATTGTAGCACAGAATAATATTATTATAGAACTTCTCATCTCAATTAGTAAGAAATTAGATTTAATACAGAAACTTCAACCCCTTAGTCAACCTAAACCTACAGGAGAATTTGCAGAATTACTTCAGAAAGTCAATACCAACATAGCTAGCCTTACTCTTCAAGGAAAGAAACCTATAACAACCTCTAAGCAAGAAATAGTTGTCTGGAAAAACCCAAAAGACTTAATTAAAGGAAAAACAGCTAGTAGTAGTTAAATAGAAAAACAACCTAGTATCCCTTTACGTAGAACTATGTCTTCGGTAATTAGTAGAAAAGTAGAAAAATCCCCTAGTAAGGATACACAGGATATTATTAGAAATTACGATTGGAAACAGGCTATGAGGCAAAGAATATATAGAGGATTAGGATTAAGAAAAGAATCAGATGCAGTTAGATTAGAAACTATTAGCCCAGATAAACAGTTATCTTTTACTCAAGAAAACAAAGCAAACATGATACCAGCAGAAATTCTTTACTCTTCCTCTATGAGAAGTAACCAACAGAAAGTATACCAACACTATAGTTCAGAATCTATATTTTGTTGTGACCCTAATCAGCAAGTAGTTTTAGATTTTATTACTAAAGAATCTCAGGAAGAACTAGAGAAACAACAGTATAGTAATATTCATATGGGATTAATTATGATAGGAATTTATGGACTTCACAGAAAACATTACGGATCTAAAGTATTAGTCTCCCTTCTAGACACCAGAGAAACTAACTTAGAAAAGGCAGTAGTAGGACAAATGGAAGTAGACATGAGTAATAACAGTGAAATAGTCTACATAGTACCAGATTATCAGTTAATTATTAAGGATTTCTCTAAGCATCTTAAGTTAGTTATTAAAACTAAAGGCTATCAGGATATGATAGAAGGAGAAGCTAACTTAATGATAGCTAAAGCACTGGTAGGACGATTAGGTAATCAGGTAGTTACTAATTATAAATTAGAAATGAAAAATGTTCTTACATTCTTAGCATCACATGGAGTTAGAGCAATAGCAGGAAAGAAACATGATAGTCAAGAATTAGGAAATGAATGGATAATTAGTTTACCAACCAAGGATATTGTAAAAACAAAGCATCCCGTAGAAGCTAGTTTTTGGCAACACCAGGATGGTAGACTCTCAACCTCTTTCTCACATTATGTTAATACTCCATCAAAAAACAATATACAATAGGACTCTGATGAGGAAACTCCAGAAATTGCATTAGTTAATGAGGATATTACAGATCTAATGACCTTTGATATATTAGAAGAAAACCCATATCCCAAAACTAAGCCTATAGAAATTCCAGCATTAGTGATAACAGACTCTGCCTCTTCATCAGCAGTACCACCTTCTACCTCTACTATGACAGGAACTCCAATCTTTGGACCTGCACCATATCCAAGCATCAGCCAGCTGTAAAATGTGACTTTACAATACACACTAATTATTATTTCCAAGGCTCATATCGTCTTCAGAGATGACTGGTGAACCAGTGTTGTAGACGTAATCGCCTTCTGCTGTGAGGGGGAGAGAATCATTGGAGGAAACCCTGGACTGAATAGGATATTCATAGTAACGAACAACCTTACTGTGTTGAACCCAGAGCTTCGTTGTTTCTGTGGAGGCAAGTAGATGCCATTCTTTTGCAGGTGGATCCAGGTGATCAAAATAAACAGTATAATAGGATAAATCTGTAATAATTTTTGGATTTTCTGGGGTATGATAACTCTGAGGATAAGGGAAATAACTAAGATAAGTTATTATTTGCAGATGTGCTGGTAGGTAATAACAATTAGCATAGGCAGGGAAGTCAGAATAGATGAACAGGGTAGCAAGACTGTCATGACAGAAAGAGGCAAGGTGACTCTGGATGGTTTTTCCAAAGAAAGAAGGAATACCATCATCAGGCATGAAGGTAATGTGAAGAAGAAAGCCAGCAAAGTAGAGCTTGGCTACTAATTCTCGGGTTTCTAAAGAACGTTCGTCCCAAAGAACAGAAGCAAGGAGGCATTCCTTGGGTGTGGGATCGAATGGAGAATAAAGTTGTGGCCTGCCTTCATCATTGAGGATGATCTGAAGGACTTTGATGCCTGGGATTAGGGTTTGGATTACTGTTTTAAGTATATGTTGAAGAGAGAAAAAGCTTTCAAAGCCTAAAGAATCTGCCATGGAAGAAATCCTTGAGCAAAGGGAAAGTTCATGGAGAGAAAGGGCAATAAGGAAATTTTCCTTTTTAGAAGGGATGAGAGAGAGGTGTCGATAAGCTTTGTCGAATTCTATTTCTTCTTCTGGAACAGAAATCTGAGCTTGCAATTCTGAAGAAAGAACTAAAATTTGTTTAGTTGCAAGTTTTAACTATTCCTGCAACTGAGAAATTTTTCTGTTTAAAAATCCTTTTTCCTGCTCAAAATCAGTATGTGCATTCTGGATGTTATGTTCTAATTTTGAAATAATAGTGCGGTTTCCTTCTGTGCGCTTCTGCCAGAAATTTAAAGATTCTGTGAGTCGAGTGATGGTGAGGTCTTTTGAATTGCTGTCAGAGAGTATTTTTTCAAAAGTCCTAGTCACTTGTGGAGGTAATTCTGTAGAAATTCTGTCATTTTGAAAATTTTTGGCCTCAGAAGGGGAAGAGGAAGAAGTCTGATCAATATCATCAAAGAAATTTATTGTGCCTAATGCCTTTGTAAGGTCATTGAAGGCATCAGAATAACTAAAATACTCTCGGCATTCGAATGTGTCTAGATGAAGATAATCTTGTTTAATACGTTCTATACTTTGAGAATTGTAAATGCCGGGTTTGTCACCATTAAAAACTACATAATAGGTAGGGAGAGTTTTTCTGTAAGTTCTTGAGAAATAGATGTTGAGTGCATTCAGTGTAATGACTTTAGTTTGTGGATTGTGAGCTCTCCACAGTGCTGTGAGAAGTGTTGCCTGTTCCTCATCTATAGGGTAATTAGGAAGGTGTCTAAAACCCTGAGGGTGATTGGGGGGAAAGACAGGAAACTGTAAATGCTCAAAATTAAGTGTTCTGAAGACAGGGGAGATTACAGAAGTAGGGATACTTTGAGAAGGGGAAATACTCTTACTTCTGTGACGAAGTGGAGGAGTATTTGGTGTTTCTAATATACCTGTCCCTTTATTCTGTGGGTTCTGTATATTTCTACGTTCCATTCTTCCTGTATCACTGAGAAGAGGAGGAAAAGGGGTTAGAAGCTATGATTCTGGATAATTTGTCAGCTCCTACATTATCCTTTCCTTTAATATGTTCAAAATTAACTTCTACACCTATCTGAGTAAGGTAATCTACGAAATTAAGCCATCTAAGCAGGAAGGTTCTCTTGTTAGCAATATTATAGAAGAAAGTAACTATGCTATTACAATCTGTTCGAAGAGTAAATTCTGTTTTATCATAGATAAAAATCTTAAATTTTTCTAGAGTGTATATACAAGCTAGTATTTCTGCATCTAGTGTTGAGACCTTTGTTTTGTAAGTCCCACTTGTATATCTAGCTATTCTTTCCTCTGTTTTAGTACTATCCTTTCTAGGTTTCCATTTAAGAATACCGCCCCATCCTTCTAATGAATCATCACATTCTACTATAATATAGGTTGAAGGAGGTGGTAAATCTAAATCTGGAAACTTTCTTATTTTATCCTTAATTACCTGTATAAGTTTCCAATCTTGTGAATTAAACTTTCTTTCACCGTGCTGTGAGCATTTAGAGTAGAAAGGTCTGACTAATTTACTAAGGTTGGGAATGTAATTTCTTGCATAGTTAAGGATACCTAAGAATCTTTGGAGTTCTTTAAGAGTTTCAAGCTGAGTATTATCAAATTCTATTATACTTTGAACTATGTGTGGTTGAAGCTTGATTATTCATTTTCCTATTTCTAATCCTAGGAATTCAATCTTAGATACTCCTAACTTAAACTTAGTTTCAGAGAGAACTAAACCATGCTGTTTACATAAATTAAAGAAAATCTTTAAATGTGCTATATGCTGTGAAATACTTTCTGAAAAGATAAGGATGTCATCTATGTATGCTGCTATAAATTCATCATATGGGTGAAAGATTTGATCCATTTTCCTTTGAAATATTGCTGGGGCATTCTTTAATCCAAATGGCATGACTAACCATTCGAAGTGTCCTAAGGGGGAAGTGAATGCTGTCCATTCTATGCTATCTTTATGCTTAACTATTTGATGAAATCCTGATTTAAGGTCAAATTTACCATAAACAGTCTTATGTCTAATCTTAAGAAGAATATAATCTATACTAGGAAGAGTATACTGATCCTTGTACGTATTATCATTTAACCTTTTGTAATTAAATACTAATCTACTTTTCTTCTTTATTTGTTCTCCTGATTCTGTTTGGTCTGATCCTGAGAAAACTATGAATGCTGTTGTTCTATGTCTACTGTTAGAAGGGCGAATGATCTTAATAGCTAATAAATTCTGAATATGCTTCTTGTATTCTTCTATGCTGTTTGGACTTGGTATGATGGGTTTATCCTGTATAGTAAGATCTGTATTAATAATATCTAACTTACAACTAATCTGATTCTTCTGCCAGTGCTCTAAAGGGTTATTACCTATATAGTGTAGAGATTTCATTTCTTCTAGAAGAGGGATAATTTCCTGTTTATAGTCTGTTAACTGTCCTATTCTATAATGGTAACAAGAAAATTCTTCAATCAAATAGATATTATCTTCTATGAGATTATTTGCTACTTCTAATGGTAAGGTTTTGCTAATGGGGGTAGTCTGTATGATGTCACTTTTGCGATAAAAAGTAACTTGGTTACTTTCTATCCTACATCCTTCCTGGAACGAATGAACGAAGTTCATTCCTAAGATTAACTGAGTTCTATCATGGATATGGATTTGAGTAACAAAAATGAGGGGCAAAGGGTAAGATTGAGCATTAAGAATAATCTGGCAAAGTTTGAGACGGAGAGTTGAAGTCGAAGTACTATTAATACTAAGAACGACAATATTAGAAGAAAGAGGAATAAAACAGTGAGCAGGAAGTGCTCGTCTGTCAATACAACTTTTAGAAGAGCCTGTATCTAAAATTGCTTGGAGAGGATACTGTTTATTATCGATAACTAAAGTGACTGTAATATTAAGAAGGTTATTAAGAACACTAGAGAGACGTTGTTTGGGCTGGTCAGATTCGGTATGGAAGCAATGTTCTTCTGTGATATCTGAGATAATTACTCCTTTTTGTTTTTTATCAAAAGGTTGAGTATGTTCAGTATTAAAACCAGAGAGTTCTTCTATAGGATTAGCAGCTACAGTTTTAAGTTGTTCTATCTTCTCCTGTAATTCCTGAATTAACTCATTGGCATCTAAAAGAGATTTTTCTAACTCTACAATGTGCTGTGCTTGTTGATGGATTAGTGTTCTGTGATCTACTTGTGAACGTGGTTTATGAAAGGGTTTACCTATAGGGATTTCTATCTGTAACTTATTCTTTGAGCACCAGACACAAAGCATTAATTGACAAACAGAGCATTGAGTTCTCTGATGTCTAAGGGGGTAGAGATTACAAAAATAACATTTGGACTGTAATGCTGGTAATTCTGGGTAACGAGTCCAATCATGCTGACAATCTATACTCCTGGCTGGTAACTGCTTGTGTGCTCTATTGAGGTTCCATTCTGTAGTTATCATAAGACTAATTTCACTAAAAGAACAAAATTACATTCTTTCTTTTGCTTCTGTTTCATCGTCTGAGAAAGAGCAAATATCTGAATCATCTGCTGGTTCTCCTTCATCTACACTAACTATGTCGTAGTCTTCTGGTTTTACTATAGACTGATATATGGCTAACCTTTCTCTATTTGCAAATTTATTTCTACATTGATTAGCATAGTGTCCTATTTCTCCGCATACATAACATTTACACTTAGTATTTCCTGGTTTTCTAGGTCTAAACTTCTTAACATGATTCTTATGAGCATTCTGTCCTTTGTATGTAGTTGCTTTTCTAAGATTCCTATAGGGTTTCTTACTATTATTACTGAATATTCCTGGTACTTCTATATTTTTACAAAATGAAAAGTCTTTTGCTTGTCTAGATAACTCATTCTGTCTACAAATATCCTGTAATACTTGATAAGTAAATCTAATTCTAGGTCCTACTCCTATAGTCATGTTGGGATGTTTCTGATACCAAAGTTCCATCATTTTACTGTTGTAAGGTGCTGGGAGTTTCCTAAAGAACTTATCACTTAACTCCTGAGTTGCAAATGCATCTCCTGTTTTACTAACTAAACTAAAATAGTTATTAGCATAAATCTGGAAATCCTTCATATTTTCAATTGTTAATCTTTCTATATCTAAGAGGGCTTGCTGTTGCATTTCTGTAAATCCTCTATACTCATCATAGCCTAAAATCATTTATCTAATTTGGGTAGTAACATTTACTGTATTTTCTGCTATTTGACAAAGGTTATAATATTGATCGGGGAAGGAGGCTTTCCAGTTCTGAAAGTAAAGTTTTGCTGTTTCTCCTAATAGATTTTCTATAAAAGAAACCTTTTCTACATTATCTATAAATTGATACTGTGAAACTGCTGTAATGGTATTTATATGGACAGAAATTAAAAGAGCTTGATAAGTATTATATAAAATTAGCACGCCATATTTGGAGGCCTAATAGGTAAAACATTTATAATTTATATGTATCAATAGATAGATAAAGATAAATAAATGTATATATATTTTATACATATATGTATGCATGTATATATGATATGTATTACATAAGCAAATAGGAAAGAATTATAAAGTATTAGAAATGTAAAGCATTAATGTATTTTTCTCAAAATTTTGAACTTCTAAATTATAAAAGCAAAACACAACTTAAAATGCTGTTAGCTTTTTTTTTAATAAAAATTTTATAAAATTGTTCATGGACAAATATGAAAAGCTGTTGAAAATTTATTTATTATACTTTTTTTCTTAAAAACCCATTTATGGTAACTTGAATTTTTAAACTACAGATTACACGTGCTGTGATATTATTCCCTTATTTTTATTCAATATTTTACAAATTTGTCTATTAACAAAAACATAAAAAATTTTAAATTTGATTCATCTGGCATTTTCATGGAAACCAAAATGGTAAAGTTTTTCTAATAAAGAGCATATCTGACATATTTTCTTAGGTGTTTGATATTTAAATTAAAAAAAAATACATGAGAATTTTCACATATAAATGGACTTAAAGTCCACTTACGCTTAAATAGGTACTTTGTTCAAAATTTTGAAATAAATGAAAATTTGAATTTAAAGTTACAAAAATATGAAAATCTTTCTAAATGCAACATTTTACTATCTTTATATATATTTTGTTATTTACGAAATTATCTTAATTTTTAAATTACAAGTAATGTCTCCTATCATTACCTTCATTCTCTCGCCCACCCTCTCTCTCTCTCTCCCCCAATCTCACCCTCCTCTCTATCTCTATATATCTTCCATTTCTCCTTTTTCCTTTCTCTTGAATTCCTTCAATATTTAACAACAAAATATTAAATGAAAGATTAAATTATTATCTCGATTGATTGATTTAAGTAACTATTACCTTAGTAATATTCTATTTCAAGTGATTTTTTTATGATTATTTATTGTTAACTAACACCTCATGCTATATTAAGTAGCTCCTTTAATATAATTAATTAGTACCTCGTTTAGTTTATACTAGCACTTTATATAATATTAATTATCATATGATATGACAAGATTATCTCATTACTATTAAATTTTATATTAATTTTTTTTTCATACACATACTCTATAAATAAATTAGATTATTTGTGAAAGAAAATTTTTCATCAACAAATTGTTATGACTAGCTTTTTGAATAGTTATAACTAACTTCTAATATCATATTGATTGGTGCCTTAATTTGTATAGATCGACGAGTACAAAACTTAAACTAAATTTTGACCTGCACATTTTTAACATAAAAGAAATTTCTCCTTTCAGCTTAATGCTTATGAAAGAAATCTCTTGTTTCACTTGTCGGTACAAATTAAAGTGCAATTAACATAATATTTGGTGTTAATTAAAATTATACAAGGTGCTAGTTATAATAATTTGCATGTAAAAATTTTTTCTTTCATGAATAATCTAATTTTTTTGTCACGAAAAATCTATTTTTTTTTTTATCTATTTTTTCTTAAAGCAAATCTTTGAAAATTAGTTTTATGTATTCAATCAAAAAACCATTATCGGAAACAAAATTTAAAATTGACATCATCTTACAACGATCCAAAAGAGTTAAAAATAACAGTTACGTAGGCTGACTCGACTATTACACATAAAAGGTAATTAATTAAGACTAAAGGATACAGATGGCCAAATTGCAAATTAAGTCCAAGTTCATACCTTAGAAACCAAGCTTCAAATCAAAACAAGTCAATTAGTTCAGAAAAACACTTTGGGGATCCATGAGTTTGGGAAATGTTTGCTGCGATAATAAACTTTACCACTAAAGAGTTTTTTATGACTAGAGCCGACGCGCAAAGGATTCATCCGGCTGATCATCTTCATCAAATACTACCCGCTCCTTGCTGAATATTGTTGTTTGCACCTTGTCTGATTTTTTATTGAGGCAATCCAATAATGGAGGTGATGACCAAGAACAGGTAAATATTGGGGAACATTTTAACAATTGTTCCAATGCCATAGTATGATCCATGGCAATGATTTCAACTAACGGTTACTCCAAGTTCCTGTTCCCAATGATTGATAATCTTTTGCAGTTCTCATAAAAGTAACACAGCTCTTGGCTCTGCTGAGAAGCCTTCTTGAGTGTTTCACACGCCAGTGATCTTGTCATCAGCTCCTTATTTGTTAAATCAAAGAGCATGTTCAAAAGAGCTGCAACTCCTTCACAAAATGTCATGTAAACTTGGAAGCTTTCTTTCAGGGTGTTGCTCATGGCAACTCGGGCCAGCAGTTGGTAATTATCTGAAGGCACATCTAGGATAGATTCACAATCCAAAACTCGCTCCAAAAAAACTTGGCATCTGGGTAAGTTACGGAAGGCCACATCATGAACTGTAGAGTACTGATCCATCGTCTCCTTGATCATCTCGAGCCTTCCAGCCTGGTTTATGAGCCAGTCCATTCTTGCTTCCAGGTATAAAATAAAAAAGAAAAAAGAAGAAAGCAAACCAAATGGCAAACACAGATAAGGTTAAACTCGTTCGGCTACTAGAAGCATTTCTACAGCCTAATTTAAAATGACATTTTGTAAAATTATTTATCGGATTTATTGTCCTCGATAAGGTGATGAAATAATTCGGACTCAGTATAAATGTTTGTAAAATTTTCGTATCGTAATTAGGAAAACCCTAAAAGCGATCTATCCCCATTTCATATTGAAGTATGTCGGAACACGATTGATTCGATTTCCTCCACAAATAGAGACGATGATCTGTCCTCGTTTTGAGAGTCATGGCAGAAGTAGTGCTAAATAAAAAAAAAACAAAATGAGGCTGATTTGGAATAAATTACTAATTACAGATATGTATAATTTGCTGACAAATATTAAAAATTTTTAAAAATATAAAAAAATTTTAAAAATTATTCATTTTTTATCTCAATACACGAATTAAGAATTTATAATTTATCTCATTTATTTTATTTTATCTCATTTTTTATCACTTTAAATATACCATATATTTAGGACGCTAAAATAACAAAAAAAAAAAAAAAAGGACTTACCACTACGGGAGGAAGGATTTTCCTCGGCCAAAGAAGCGGTTGACCGCTGCTGTGCGGTCGAGAAAGTCAGATCTGTCGACTGCGGGGTAAATTGATTTGGCGGTCTACGATGAGTTAAATTGATTTGGGGGTAATTAACTTTGAAACCCACGAGTGAACGAAACAGAGAAACAGCGACCACGGTTTGCAAGCTTGCGGTCGACTGCTACCTAAGCGGTCGAGGAAAACGGGTTTAATTTGGGGGGAAATTCCCTCTTCCACCCGCGCGACAGTGACCCAAACAGAGTAACTCGTACGGTTCTCTCTTTCTCTCTATTCGGCCTGAAGGTTAGCAAGCTTCATCTCCTCTCTCTCTCTCTAATTCGGCCTGAAGGATCAGTGACCGCCGGCTACCATCTCTCTGCTCATCAAGGTTAGCAGGCTTTCTTCTCTCTCTCTCTCTATCTCTCTCTCTGTGCAGAGCTATTGTGCCACTTCATCTTGTGAGTTGTTAGGAAATAGTCCTAAGTACCTGTGAAATTCTGCTAGTTTTCTCTTTATGGTTAAGAAGGAATTTTCATCAGGTTTGCAAACGATAGAAAGATCATCTACAAATGTAACGTGGTTGATGTTTAGTTCTGCACATCTTGGATGGAAAGAAAAAATACCTTAAGAGATATGTTTCTTTATGAGCCTTGATAAAAATTCTATGACCAATATAAATAAATAGGGTGACATGGGGTCCCCCTGCTTTAATCTTTTTGCACTAGGGAAATAGCCTTCAAGAGAGCTATTCAAACTTATTGTGAATCAAGGAGTGGTAGTGCAGCTTTTAATCCATCTTCTAAATTGCTCAAGCAGATTTAATGTGCTCTAGAATTCTTAACACTAGCTTCCAAGACACTGAGTCAAAGGCTTTCATTAAATCTATCTTAAGGGTACACCT
>JAVXUM010000003.1:2476612-2487736 GCA_035590655.1 Pouteria glomerata
CCTCACTTACTCTCAGCCTTGAAGGTTCAGATCCAAATTACTGGTGTAGAACAAATTGATTCCCGAATTGCGGCTACCCTGCACTACCAAATGGTTTATCGTGTTTAAGACCATGCTTGGGATCTTCCAACTTCCCTCACCAATCCTACCACTGACGCCCTTTTCCTTGATATTGACACCTATGGCATTCCACACTGCTCTTATATTCCCCGCCAAATTCCCAAAGAAAAGTTGGCTAAGCTTCTTCCTTCCTCTTGGATAACTACATATGAGCAGTTCCATACTTAAAACCAAACCATTCAAACCATTGACCCTAAGTTTACTAGAAATACTGATGGCACTGTCCAGATTGAATTTCCGACACAACAACCTATAGACACTCGTTGTCTAGTTTTCCCTATAGAAATCAATGTCATTGAACATGGCCTTCCGGTCCACTCGTTTGATGATGATGGCCATGTTGTTTACAACAGCAGAGATTTCCATGGCCATATCTGGTACGATGTCGATTGTGATTGTCAAGCTTGCCAAAACGACCCTACTTAGCTTATTGATGATGATAGTGAAGATGAAAGAAGACAAGAGCGCCTTGCAAGACGGCGACTTCGATGCCAGCAACTCCGGGAGCTGAATCCCAATTATGTAGCTAGGCAAAGAACCAAAAGAGAAAGAAAATCTGAGAAAAAAGCCCTTGCAATTGCACAACCCAGGAGAATCAACCTTAACAAATGCAAGCCACCAGATCAGATACTACCTGAGAAGTCTTTTCCAAAGCCTGATGCCATTTCTCTTCCCGATACCTGTTTTATGTTTGACCCTCAATCCTCTGATTATATTTCAGAATTTCCTCCTCTACGAGATTATGATCTTTCTCAGGAAGATACATCTCATGTTTGGAAAATCAGAAATCCTACAGCTGTTGATAATCAAGGTCGAAGAAAGTCAGTCTCTGCTGCCGAAACTGCTTTAAATTGGCAGGCAGATAACTCCAAGGCTCAAAATAAAGTCTTGACTAGAATCTATGCAAAACAAGACACAGTATCTCAAACTGTGTTTAGTCGTCTGGATACCCTAGAAACCTTAATTACTGACTTAAAAACCAACATTGACAACCTTCATCATCAGCTTCTTGCTCTTGCTACTTCCGGGATGGATTTCAGAAAGACTTCCCAGCTTATTGCCTCTGGTGAATAACGGAAAAAAGATTTGGAATGCCAACTCCAAGCTCTGGAAAAACAACTCCAAGCAAAACAACAACCTCCTGTTATACCCCCACTTGTTCAGGTATTGAAACCATTCTCAACTCTACCTATACATGACCCTTTCTTTTCTATCCCTAGATCTCAACCTTCCTTGTTCCCACCTAAACCTCCCCTCCAACCCCTTACCACTTTTTTTTCAAAATACAGTCCATTCCAATCCTTATTTCCTCTATCCTTAACTAAGCACTCTCCTCTATCTAAACCTAAACCTAAAACATCTCCACATCCTATCCATTCAGCATCTGTCAAACAACCTGCTTCATCCAATAAGCCTTTCTCCAGCCCAGTTGACCCAAGCACTGCTTATCCAACTGTAGGTGCTTCATCTAAAGCCCCTGTAGAAATGTTTCCTATCCAACAATCTTTAAACCCTATTGTCTCTTTTCTGAGAAGTATAATCCTTCAACCTACACAAGCCACTTCTATAGCCAAGATTGTTCACCTTGCTGATCTTGCTGATGTGGATGGTGTAATAAGTTCCTCTGCTGATGAGCTATCTGGTTCATCTTTTTCAGTGTCCAGTAATGCTCCTGAAGATTCATTTCTTCCTCATTCTCCTCACCTATTCATGGTACATGATGAAGGAGATGTTAGTTCTGAAGAAGACCCTGAGCCCGCTGACCCTACTCCACAATAGCCACAGACTTTCCCCTCTAATGTCAAAAAACATTTCTCCTTAGATAATGTTCCTCCCTCAAAATGGAGAGATGTCTTCTTTGAAATGCATTTGTGGTTCCAAGCAGAAATGCAACATCCTGGCTTAACGTTTTCAGATGCCCTCCATAGGCTTATAGCCAGATTTCAAGGAAGACTACGTGATTGGTGGATTGCTCTTAGTGAATATCGGCAACTACAAGTTTACCAAGTTGCTAATGCAGATCTTTTCCTCTCTCAACTGTATAGTGAATTTCTTGGCATCCCTAATCATTATCTTACCCAAGCCAGAGAGGATTATTTAAAAATGAAATGCTGTTCCTTTGATAGAAAATACTTGGAAAAGCACTATGATCGTATGTCCAAGTTGTTTTATCTTCTCAAAGGCATGGATGATCCAAACCTTAAGCAGGTCTTTCTTAACTCTCTTCCGGAACCTTTGGGACAAGAAAGTGCTAAGGTTATGCAAACAAGAGGCATTAAGTTACAGGCTGTCTCTATTGGAGAAATTTATCAGGTTTCCCTACAAGCCATGGAACGCCTCTGCAATCAAAGAAAATTCCTCAAGGATGTTGAAAAAACTGGCAAGCGTCTCGGTCGTGCTTGTGACAGACCTGACTTGAAGATTAAATGTTATGGTGATAACAAGTACGAATGTTCCACCAAAAAACCCAGACACTTCAAAAAAAAGTTCTTCCACAAGTCTCGCAGATCTCAAAAGATGAAAAAATTCAGAAAAGTTAGATGGAAGTTCTTCAGAAAGAAGCTATTTCTAAACAAAGTAAAAACCTCAGACAGTTGTTACGTCTGTGGAAAGAAGGGCCATTTTGCTAAGGACTGCAAATCCAAAAGGAAAAAAGAAAAGCTCGTTACCCAGCTTGCATAATTAGACCCTCTTGAGTCTAGTGGCCTTGAGTCCCTCTTCTCTCTTAATGATAAGCCCAGTTTAGAAACCTTGTGTGCAATTTCCTATCCATTATCCGAATCTCCATTCTCTTCTTCATTGTCCTCAGATTCAGACTTTTATCCTATTCAATCAATAAATCCAATCCAGCTCAGCCTAAATGCCCGCATCCATATGCTCCTTGATAAATACTCCAAACCTCTACCTGTTATTGCTTTCTTTAACACAGGAGCTGCTTGTTCAATCATTAACCCAAACCTGTTACCAGTATCTTACTGGCAGACATGTCTCCAAGACTTTCGAGCTGCAATTGGAGAAAAGTTTACTATTACTCAAATTAGTAAACCTATTCTCATCAAGTTGTTTCCTAATCTGGTGATCAAGAAAAAGGTCTATGGTTCCCATTTGCCTGGAAAAGATCTTTTAATTGGGTTTGATATCCTTCAGGAATTACCCAAAATTAAATGGTCAGCCTCTGGTCTTACTTATAAAACCTTCACTCTCCCATGGTCACTAATACCCCATTTTTATCTCTTGCAACCCTTTGAATCTATCAAAGCTCAACTCATCAAAAATTCATGTGCTGACTCCCATACCTTCTTTCTCCAAAAATGTTCCAAACCCCTTTGGCAAAACCCAGACTTCTTTGTCACCCTTCCCTTAAAAAAAAATGAAGACATCAATCCAACTAAAGCTAGTCATAGTGGAATGACCCCTGAACACTATGAACTTGCCTTAGCTGAGGTCACCCAACTTCAAGCTGAAGGACTCATTGAACCCACCATCTCACCGTGGGCTTGTGAAGCATTCTATGTGAATAAACGAGTTGAACAAGTTCGAGGAAAGATGAGATTGGTTATTAATTACCAACCTCTCAACCAGTTTCTTTTTGATGATAAGTTTCCCCTACCCAACCGGCTTTTCCTCTTCAAAAGATTGGCCCAAGCAAAGTTATTTTCCAAATTTAACTTGAAAGTTGGATTTTGGCAACTAGGCATTCATCCTGATGAAAGGCATAAAACCGCATTCTGTATTCCCAACCACCATTTCCAATGGACGGTCATGCTTTTTGGATTAAAAATAGCTCCCTCCTTCTTTCAACGAGCTATGATCAAAATTTTTGAACCATTGGAGACCAATGCTTTAGTATATATTGATGATATTCTGCTGTTCTTCCCCTCTGAAGACCACCATTAACAGTTACTTGAAATGTTCTACTCTCTTCTTCTTTAGTATGGCATCATGCTCTCTGAAAAGAAAATGATTATTGGCCAACCTACTATTGATTTTCTTGGAATGACAATTTCACAAGGAAAGTTTCGGCGTCAACCTCACATTTGCCATAATCTCCAACAATTTCCAGACCAACTCACTTCGGTCAAACAAGTCCAACAATTTTTGGGTGTTGTTAACTATATGAGAGACTTTATCCCCAACATTGCCCATTTTGTCTCTCCTTTGTCCAAGCTTCTCAAGAAAGATTCCTTTCAATGGACAGATGAAGAAACCAGAGCGGTCAAACCCTCAAATCCAAAGCTCCCACTCTTCTCGCCTTGCAAATCCCTCCATCTGGTAGCAACTTTGTTCTCCAAACTGATGCCAGTGACCAGTTTTGGGGTGCAATCCTACTTTCAGAAAGCTCTAGCCATAAAGAGGCCTGTGCTTATGCTAGTAGACAATTTAAGCCCTCAGAACAGCACTACCGCTCCACATTCAAGGAAATTCTCGCAGTCCGCAGAGGTATCGAAAAGTTTTAATTCTATCTCATCGGCTACAGGTTTTTAATTGAAATGGACATGTCTTCCTTCCCAAAGATGCTCCAATTCAAGAAAAAGACATTACCTAATTCTCAACTTCTGAGATGGGCAGAATGGTTTTTCCAGTGGAATTTTGAAGTTAAACATCTCCCTGGAAAAAAGAATGTCCTTGCTGATTTTCTCACCAGAAATCCCATACCAACCCACACAGTAATTCCCTGTATTTGTACCCTCACTCCTAACCCAAACCAAGCTTCATCCTCAACAAGACCACAACCTGATCCTCCCAGCCCAGACATACACCCGACACCTGTTCAACCAATTTTCCCTGTCTACAATCTACCCCCAGATGTCCAGCATATGATTTTCAGCAGAACCAGAACACCTCCTAGCCATGCACGACAGAATTGGTTAAGATTTCTCAAAATAATTTTAACCAATTATGGTTTGTGTCTTAAAGGCCTCATATTCCCCATTGATAACCCATTGAAATTATTTTAATAAATAATTAAATTAAATTAATTAATTCAAAAATAAATAATTTCATTTAATTTAATAATTAATCTAATTTAATTATTTATTTAATATGAAATATATTTTGTTAAATTATTTTTAATAAATAATATAATTAAATTATAATTTATATATTTTATATTTACTAACTTAAATGATATAATAGTTATATTTCATTCAATTATTTTTAATAAATAATATAGTTAACATATAATTTAACATATTTATATTTATTGAATTAAATGATTTTTAACAAATAATTTAATTAATTAATTAAATTAATATAAAATACATTTTATAAATTCAATTAATTTTTTAAAAATAAATAAAATTAAATATTTTCTAAAAATAAAAAAATAATAATTGTAAAGAAAATTATATTTCCAAACGTAGTTTCAATTTTTATTTCAGGAAAAAAATGGCAACAGAAAATAAAAATATAAAACATGAATAGATAAATATAAATAAAAAAATGACAGCATTACCAAACAGGCCCTAAAATTAATAGGTGTCAAGTTGAATTTTTTGAAAACTTTCAAGAAAGTGTAATTTTGATTCTCATTCTTGAATCAATCACTTCACAACTATTTTCACTATTTTAAGAATATTTAATAAAGCCTTTATGTCCTCTAGTATATAGGTTCTTGATATTCTATCAAACTCATTATAGAGTTTTTCGAAATAGTTCCGATACTCATTTTTCATTCATTCTTATTGTTTCTCATTTCTTTCTTTGTGGATGTCTAAACTCCCTGACAATTTCTTTTCACTTACTTTGGTTTTCAATCATTCAAAGTATCTATTTTATCCTAAAGATCACATCAAATATAACAAATAAGATTAAATGAAAATATTCATTCAAGAACAATGATATAGTTTTTAAAACCAAGTAAACGTATATGAATTATTATACTTAAGAGACCAATGAACATGTGTTTATGTGTCTCTGTGTGCGCGCGCGCATGTGATTTTATTGATGATTGAACACATAAATAAGTTGTTTATACGCTACTAGTTATGTATTGTTGGATTTGAGGTTTGTGAATGTGAGTTGAAATGTTTAGCCCTTGTTTTTTAGGTAAAAAACAAACCTAAATTTCGTTTCTAGTTCAATCTATTTGAATGGCTTATTTCAAACAAGTTCTGCTTGATACATCTATTTTAGTAAATTTGAATACTTTGTCGCAAAATTGAAATTTTTGCTTAAAATTTAAATATTTTTGGAATTTTAAACCCCCAACCCAAGTATTATATTGATAAAGGTTACACTCTAAATCACATATCATCTCATGGATTATCATGGTTTATTTGGAACTTTTGATATGCTGTGACGAAAGTTAGTTGTTGATGCTATCCATGATTAAGTATATGTCATGTGCATTAGACTAGGATTGCATCATTTACTTGTTTCGATTGGTTGAAAGTATTAGATAATTCTTATTCAATATATATGACTAGAGATTAGTCATTGATGATCCGATATATTTAAGTTATTAATTTGATCGAGCTACGAACCGATGTCTGCCTGATGGCATATGCTGACTGTGACATAAGGTAGAAGATCCATTAAGAGATTATAATTTCTTTTCCCTTCAAGATAAGGAACATCCATGAGATGCAAATTAGCCATCGGTCAGATAAAACAATGTAGTTGATGGCTTTGTTGCTTGGTTAATTGTTACCTAATTTGCTATGCTCCGATTCAAAACAATCTATAGGTGGTCCTTATGTGCTTGATTAAGTGGCACCTATTCCAAAGTAAGGTTGGCATAAATGGAGATTAGTATTGCATGACCATATCATATGCATCCTCATATATATTTATATTTTGTTGATATGGATCTATATATCTTGTGCGCCGTTGAACTGTTACATCGGTGGACATTTGCACCATTCTATTTACTGAGCATTGAGCTCACCTTTTCCACATCACAAGTGATCCCTTAAGAGTTGTGAGCAATCACTCTCAAATTTGAGTTAGTAGTTGTTGGCTTAATCGAGGACTAGGCTCTCTCTCTTTTATTTTTATGTTTATTTATGTAGCCTAGAGTGCGGGATCCAAATCTCAAGACTTATGTTATTATTTTGTTTCATATAATATTGTGTATGGCTTGTCACTCGAGATTATCACTTTTTGTTATGTATTGATAGGTCTTATTTAGTAGTTATAGAGACGACAACCTTTTTGTTTGTTATATATTATCTTTAACACAAGAATAAGAGACAATTGTATATTACAGTTCTGTACCATATTATGATGTATGTTGTATAGATTGACTTGAATGATGACAAGTGGTCACTGTTTATTAATGTTGTTGGTACATAAAATACTCAAACACGTGTCAGCTTCTCGTTCATTTTCGTGTGGAATAGAAAAGGTTTGGTTCGCCAGGCTCCCGATCATCGTGACTAGGCCCCACGGATAAATAAACCATAAGGTAACAAATTTAGTTTATTTGTTACTATCTCGTTTACTTATTACGATTTCTTTTGTTTCAATTAATTTCTCATCATACAAGTGGCTGATGAATGTGACGTTTGGACATTCCTTATGTCCGAATCGCACCACCTAATCTGACTTTTGTCACATGGTACTTAATGTTATATAATGAGCATTTAATGTAAAACAAATTGCCACACGAGTCCAACATCCCAAGTTGAAAATTAATGATTTTCTCTTGTTATTTTCATAATAATTTACTTACTTTACCATACTGTAAAATTTTTCCATTTTTTTTATACTAATGGAAAGGAAGTAGAAGAAAAGAAGAAAATAAAATTTTCTCTCTTTCGTGTTTAATTTACTAGGTTATTAATAGAAAAATAAAATATACAATAATTTATATATATATGTATATGTATAATTACTAATTGATATATAATATAAATTTAAAATATTAATGTGAAGTATAATAAATTAAAGTACTAATATAGAAAAGATTCAACAAAAAATTTATGATTAATTATGTTGTAATTGTTTTAAAAAAGAAAAAAGAGATACACCATATTATAATATGAATATTTTTTTATTAATATTAAGAGTATCAAAGTAATTTCATAACATTGAATTGATTACTTTTTTAGATAAAAAGTTTAATAGGAGTTTACATGAATGCAATATAAGGGTCCAAGTACACATTTATAAAGCATGTGAGATCTAAGTATATAATGCCGAAACCAAAACAATATACGTGAAATAAACCTTTAAAATTATTTGACAGAATACTACAATTAAAAAGCTTCATTTGAAATAGTATTTTTACATAATAAGTTAAAA
The DNA here is from genome assembly GCA_035590655.1 of Pouteria glomerata. Lineage (NCBI taxonomy): Eukaryota > Viridiplantae > Streptophyta > Magnoliopsida > Ericales > Sapotaceae > Pouteria > Pouteria glomerata. Next base: position 2,484,980 of record JAVXUM010000003.1, read on the forward strand.
AACACAAGAAATATCGATTTCGGCAATTTGAAATAGCGCATTGTCTACTGCAACCCAAATGTCTGCACGAGTTCATCCACCGTGAAGGTCAGCTTCAGCCCTTCATCGGAGAAGCACTTTCTCCACAGCCAAATTGAAACCCTTCTCAAGAATTGTAACGCCCTTGATCCGTGTTTTGCCATCCATACAGTAGTTTGTCTTTTCAAATCGATTTTTTCTGTAAATTGATCTTCTTTGATCCTTGAAAATGGACTAATGTGCTCTGTTGGAATTTGCTCTATAGAATTTTGAAGTATCAGATCGTGCAAGGCGAATGGGGGCCCCGTTTAATTATGAGAATTTGGGTACAGTAAGCTCAGATTGTGTTTTAAAAACAAAAACAAACCAACCATTTTCTGCTCGCAAAATTTTCAATTATACAAAGCTCTGAAGCCAATCATGCATTCCTATGTTTTCTTCCGGGGGGCAGAGGATCTAACCGGACAACCCACAGTAGCTGAATTATCAGCGGGGTGGAAAAGGCCAAAGAAGAAGAAAGTGACGAAAGGAAGAGAGTGAGTAGCATTTTTTAAATAAGCTATTTTAAAGAGTGTTTTTTCCCCCTAAATATCTAAAAATGCTATCTGAAAAGGGATTTTCAATTTATGTAAAAAAGCAATTTCATAGGATATTTTTTGCTAAAAATAGTTTGCCAAATAATTTAAAATCACCGGTAATTGCTTAATATCTGGCTCCTCAACAGCAGAATGGACCAAAAAAAAAAGGTCTAAAAACTGAAATCGAACAAGGAAAATGTCGTGCTTGAGTAACACGAACCAATAACGTACAAGTCCTATGTAAATTTTTGCAGCCTCCTAATAAACAAGCTCTTTTGTGTTGCCTTATCCTTTCCTTTATGAGAAATCTCTATATGGAATCTCCCCTCTCAAGCCCCAAGAGGGCAACGTGGCAACACTTGTTTCTGCAAGCAGCACATCTAGTTAGGTAAACGGTCATCAACCCAAAGGAAAAACACACATTTACCAGATCTGTTGAACCATACTCCTCACCATTTAAGTTTCAGTGCACCAAGACGTCCGAATGATAGACATCAAATCAGAGTTTCCTGATTCCATTAATTAGTGGAAACCTAATTTTTATAAATATCCACACCTGTTTCAGAAAAAAAAAAAAAAAAAAAAAAATCGAGATCCACACTGGGCAATTATGGTATTCTGCCAATTCGATAAATTTTGGTACAAAAAGCAGTTGCAGCACAAACAGTATCATATCATGATCATCTCGTTTCTAAGATCTTGCAGTTATAAATGCAGAAGGGTACAAAGAATAATAAGCAAATACAGAGAACTACAAAAGTGCTAATTTTACTTAGCAAAAGAGCTTTATTTAACTGGAAACTTCTGAACAGAATAGGTTGAGATGTAACGGGAGACCCTCACCACGGACTAGTACAGTAGCTAAAACTTCCAAAAGTAGAACTCGGCTTTTTAACTAAGGCAAACACAAATCATGCAGAGCATTAGGCCAATCAATAAATTAAATTCTGACAGTACAAACCATATTCAATATCAATATTATATATAATGCAACGTGTAATAGCAGTATATCCTTTGAACTTATACGGATATTTAAGGTCTCCTACCTTCAATCTTGTTCCAAGCCTGGAGTCTCTCTCTATCCCCCCTCTTCTTTTTTTCCATTGACAGATCAAATAGGATTGCATAAACCTAACAATTGAATTTGAATGCTTATAACAACGATCTGTCAGTATATTCTAACTAGGGCTCTGTTTGTTTACATTTAAAAAGTTTTTTGTCAAATATTTTATGAACATCGGGTGTATGATACAAAATTGAAGAAAAATATTGGTGAGCAACATCTATAAAATCAAATTTGGGATATTTGAAAAGAAATTTACCTACTGCCAAACACTAAAAAAATGAGATTAACAAAATCATTTATATACAAAGTTTTTTGGCAAAGAATATTTTTCATGTAAAATATTTTATGTTGAAACAAACGAAGCCTACATCAAGAATTTTTCTTAATCAAATATCAGATTAGGATAACAAGGGTACAAAATTATCTATCCCTCCTGTACTGGAAAGATAAACAACGGATAACAGTTAATAGCTGTCACTTTCTCTATCAGTAAAAGGAAGAAAAAACAATTAAAAGGTCAATCATACCAGACATATATCTACCACCCCACATGGTTTCTATTTGAGAGGCTTCATACCCTGCACATTGCAAATTAAAGCTTCACTTGTTTTTTTGCCATCTTTCAAACCAACAATAATTGAGTTAGACAAGTAAAGAAGACAGTATCGCATCCCTGCTCAACTGGAACCTAAATATTTTATGAACCTAAAAATTTAATATTGAGTTATTAGGTGAAATGGTCGCTAACAATTTAAAGAGACGAACTTAGGCTCTATTTGGACACTTTTAAGGATTTCAAATAAATGAATTTGAAGCCAAATTGTAGTAAAATATAGAAAATAACTAGCTTATCTAAGAATACATTGAAAATTTGCAATAATTACCACTAAAATAGTGGAGCCACTACTTAAAATATAACACTCTGTTTGGAAATATTCCTCTCTTAGAATTAATTCGATTGAAAATCAAGAATTGGTTTGACTTGACTTGATGAATAAAATTTTGTGTTTGGAACACGTTTCGAATTTAAGAATTGAAATGACTTAATTTAAAAATAAATACTAAATTTGACCATATTAATAGGAAATCGAAAAT
>JAVXUM010000004.1:1641-12918 GCA_035590655.1 Pouteria glomerata
TTTCTTGGCGTCGTCAAATCCATATAGCCGACCCCACCTAGTGGGAAAAGGCTTAGTTTGGTTTGGTTTGGTTTATGTGCAAGGATAATTGAGTTTGCTTGGACATTTGACCTGATAGTTCTAGTTTCTGTTTGTGTTGTATAGATAAGAGGTTTCTCTCTCTTTATATTAATTTTGTAATCGGAAAGCTTCTCTTTCATTTTTATTGTTCAATTACCATACGTGTTTTTATTTTGAAGACTATTTGTGCTATTCTATGGAACGATATCCCGGTCTGTCACTTATTTAAAACAAAATTTGACTCGATCTCCTCCCCATCGTATACCTCATTTTTGCTAAAAACTTCCCCGTACACGCTACAAATATCTTTCAAAAGGCTTGTCCTATGCGTCCTCTTTACTTCGCAATCCACTCCCCTCCCTCCAACCTATATTTAGCCACCACTATTTCTCCCTAATAGGCAAATCTCCAGAGCCATTTGCCCAAAAGTGCCTCGCTTAGGATGTTCAACCTCTGAATCCCTGCCTCTCCTCGCTTCAACGGCTTGCACACCTTGTTACAGTTCACTAAGTGAAATTTGTGCTTCCCTCCTATGCCTCCCCTTGACAACTCTCATTGAATCTTCTCCAACCTCTTTGCAATTAACCTAGGCACTTTGAAAATAGACATATAGTGAATGGATATAATATGCATTTTTCAACAAATTAGAACATAAAATGGGTTATTGATCACCTAATAGATCAACAAAATGAAGCCTTGATGTCTAATATCCTCAATACATAAAGATAAGAAATAGACATGGAGTACATTATTACATTATCAAGAATTTCTTCTTCTTCCCCTCCAAATTTAGTGTATGAAGAATGGTACAATGGCTTCTCTAGTAATGTTTTTGAATTGTTCATAAGTTTTGTGTTGTATTGGAAAACAAATAAAAGATCTTAAAATTGAAAACTATGTAGCAAGGAACATAGTGGTAAACAAATTGAGCCAAGTGCCATTTTCCCCATATGTATAATTAACAAGGAAGCTATAAATTATAGTAATAGCTCATTCTTATAGAATCAACAAATTTCATTAAGACCCTAAAATAACTCTCTCTAATTACATAAACAATGAAAGAATGGGAGACGGATTAGAAATAGGGAATCTAAGATAGAAATAAAATTATGAAAACAAGGATCATAAAGAATGCAAATGGATAGCATACAACTTATACATTTATATACATAGGGCGAGATAGAAACCGGGAGAAGGGATGGTAATCAATCGTCAAAACAATTGAACAATAATTTCTTGAAACCTATCACTACAATTTTAAGGATATGGATAGAGTAGCCTGGCTCACCATCGAGAGAGGAACCTAGAGAGGAGATGGTAATCAACAGTCAAACAATTGAACAATAATTTCTTGAAACCTAGCACTACAAATTTTAAGGATATAAAGATTGAGTAGTTCGGGTCACATTTAGCGTTGGTGGACGAACAGGTCTTTGCAACAGAATCCTACTTGTTGTATCCTGCACGTTTTAGGAAGTATTTCTCACTTTCCTTTTTATTATTATTTTTGTTTTTTGGAAAATTACTAAAACCACCCTAAAAATTGCTAACAATACTTTTTTTTTTGTATATATACATGTGTATATAATATATATATGATGAGGAAAAAACAAGGCAGACAAGCCCAATGGAGCTGTTAGTAGAATGTAACTCTCCCAAACACTTTAAACTGTATGTTATATCACATAGGATATCAAGAAATCTAGTTGAACACAATTTAACTAAAGGGTAAATTACACTTAAGACCCCTTAAATATTAGGGTAATTACACTTGGACCCTCTCAACATCTAAAAATTAGGGACACCTCCCTTATTTTGAAATGTGTGTAACACAGACTCCTTCCGTTAAATTTGACCCTAACTCCGTATTTTTTTTTAATATACCAAGTTTACCTTTCTCAACATTTAAAATTTACACTATATATATATAAGCAAATGTTCAGACCTATTTATGGGCAGCACTATCGCCTTGGAATCGTCATCGATTTAGCTTCTCCGACTGCAATAAATCGCTGCCGCTAGAACTTCTTCAGGCACAGTGATGGCCGAAAGGACAAGTTAGGGGTGGGGGGAGGCACTGGGAAGAAGAGTAGTAGTGAGACACCCAGTGAAAACCCAAGGCGAATTTGAGTTTTCGAGACCAAAATTCGCAGACCCAAATGGAGATTTCTTCACCGGTGATGATGACAAACCTGGGCGAGAAGTAGGAGAAAGAACAGAGGGGGGCAGGGGAGGGATTTGAATCTTCAATTGTCATCGAAACAAAACCATTCAGCCTTCGACTGCTTCATCGTTGCAGCCATCTTCGACTTCGATACAAATGCCTCAGCTGTTGAAATCGTCGAAGAACTTAGGGTTTTTGGGGGTAATAGATTCGGTGTTCGAATTACGAGGAGAGTGATTGCCATATCCACTTCTCTCCCACGTTCTCCACATCCACTGCTGTCCAATAATCCGAGTACCCCCATTGGAGGTTCTAACCACACGGATAACATCTGCTAATTCAGCTTCAAAAGTGCTGCACAAGGCCATCCATTGAAGTGTTAATGTCTTTTGTAAGTAAATACAACAGCATTTACAAATTTCCAATACACAAACAAACCTGTAGAAATTTTCCAAACCTCCAACGGCAACAAGACAATATGAATTGTCAGCTTAGAAAACACACTACTGTCACAAGAATTTTCAAATTGAAGTCCGTCACAAAATCCACGCCCAAATCAGCCAAGCAATTACAAAGATATATATTTATATATATATAAACACATGAAAATATAGGAACTGAAACAAATAATATCAAATGGTTTGGCTCTGTTTGTGAGTTTCAACACTTTTGGGAAGGTAAAATTTTTAAATTTTAAACACTCTCTTCGTCGCGTTTCTTTCTATTCCTTTTCTTTTCTTTTCTAGAAAAACTTATAAACAAATAATAGATTTTAAAATCTTTTTCGTTTCTTTCTTTTTTTTTTTTGGGTCAATTTCGCTCCATCCAAATGGACTATAAAGAAACTTACTAGCTGCCATGATAAGAAGACAAACCACACGAAGATGGAATCAGAGAATTGCAAAATCTGTGAATGCATTCATAAACACAAGTCGATTGAAGGAAACAAATACAATTGAAAACCCAAAACTAATAACAAAAAATACAATAAGAAATCACGCTTTCAGGAGAAAAATAAAAGTAAAGAAATAAAAAATTAAGTTTGAGGGAAAAAGTGTCTTTTCGGTAAATATTTGACGGAGTTAGGGTCAAATTTTAACGGAAGGGGTTTAGGTGTTATAAACATTTCAAAATAAGGGAGGCGTCTGTAATTTTTTAATGTTGATAGCGTCCAAGTGTAATTACCCAAATGTTTAGAGGGTCTAAGTGTAACTAGATCATTATGTTCAATACCTTGACCAAATCATTATGTTCAATTTTCAACACCATAATCATGGTTGACAGAGAATCTTGTAACATAATTGCAACTAAATCATAATTTCAATTTTCAATAGCTTTAGTTAAAACCAGTAATTAATTTAACGTAACAACAATTGGGTTTGAGGTAATTTAAAAAATTATTTGGTTTTTGCAAGCCATTATCCACATATAACAGTTAAAAGACTAGAAACAAAATGCAAAGCATACACATACCCCAATTGAGTTTAAGCTACCGATGTGGATTTGAAAGAGGGAATTTACCTGGTATGACCCGAGTATCCAATAGGATCCATTAGGCCCTAATACTTTTTATTACACTTCAGGTTTGTACTAAATATCTGTAACCCTAACTTGATCTCTTGCTAGTCTGTTCTCTCATCGCCTGTCAATGGTATGAGTCTAACCTGGTCCTGATTCAATTATAACATACTAAATTAGGTAAATTGAATAGAATTAGATTCGCAAAATCCAACTATTAGATAATTCAAATTTGGATTGACTTGAGAATCGAATGAGATCATTAGACCCTAATATCTTTTATTTCACTTCAGGTTCATATTAAATTTGCAACTTTAACCCAATTTCTCTTGCCTTTCTAACCTCTTCTCAACAATTGCGCTACTCGGCTTGCATGATAGCCACCTTCATTCACCATCGTCAGTCTCCTTCATTCACTGTAGCTAGCCACTTTTGTACACCGTCAGTTACTTGACTCACCTTCTCCTACTTTATTTTCGATCACCCATTTCAAATCCACGACAATAGCTTAGATTCCATTGGGTTATGTAGGATTTGCATTTTGCTTCTTCTTGTCCCTTGACCATTATATGTGGAGAATGGCTTTCAAAAACCAATTAATTTTTTGAATTAATTGGAATCCAACTACAGTTTAGTTTAGTATTATAACTAGAATAGGAAACAACAAATTCATCCTACATCAATCGACAAAGGCCCTGTTGATAATACTAGACTAATACTGTTAAGATAGGTTTCCTAAGAGTTTTCTTAATCAAACTTTGAAAGCAAATCTAATCTTAATTTCTAAGGTTTGCAAAATAACCTTTGGCTTAAAATAAAAGGTAAGTAATTAAATAAGACTTCTTTACAAATCCTAAATAAAATAAGAAAAGAAACTACAAAGAAACTAAACCAAAATAGAATAGGAAACAAGAAGTTCCTCCTACATCAATAGGGGCAGGAGCCTACTAGAGGATCATCTAGATATGTATGAGGTAGCATTTAATAGGCAAATTTCTTCCAGAGGATCAATGGCGAGATTACGTGGAATGTTCTACTTTTGAGAAACGCTCAAGATTGGGAGATGGGCATCATTGCCATATTTTTAGGGTAAATTACAAATAGACCCCCTAAAAATTTGAATAATTATACTTGGACTCCCTTAACATTTAAAAATTACAAACACCTCCCTTATTTTGAAATATTACTAACAGTTAGACCCCTTCCGTTAGTTTGGAACCTTAACTCCGTTAAATATGTATTGGAAAGATAATTTTATCCTCAAACTTAATATATATATATGCCTGTATAGAGAGAGAGAGAGAGAGAGAGAGAGAGAGAGAGAGAGAGAGAGAGAGATTTTCAAAAAGAATGAGACGGATTGGGCCAATGAGCAGGGTCCAATCAAAATTTCTTTTGTCTCTTCTTGTTTTTGAAAGTAATAATTGCTTTACCTTCCAAACAGGAGGAGTTCCTATGGTGAGATTGAAAATGATTTGCCCCAAATGGCTTTGATTTTGAGGTTGGAGGATTTGTGAAATTGGTGAGCGATGATTCGATCGTTCAATATGAGGTCATTTCTCTTGAGTAGAGATAAAAGGTTAGATATATACATTTGCATACAGATACATATGTATGTATAGACTGGTGTGTTTGGATGTTTATCTAGTAAAGTAAATATATATGAATTAGAAGATCGTCACAGCCCACTTGAAGAACGTTATTTGTAGGTTTCAGATATTAATGCAAGGCATTAGCTATTAAAGTTGATACGTTTGATAGTGTTGGGGTTTTTTTCTTTTTTTTGGCTGTGGAGATTGAAGAATAGAAAGCTCTATTTGAAGAAAGTTTTATTGAGAAATGGGTTGTAATTAATCGCAAATGTGAGAACCAAGCATCGATATTGATAAGCTAAGCTATGAGATATTCTCGATTCTCAAAATGAAGTTCCTCTTCGGCTACGATGACCAGAAGCTGTGGATTCCCAAGCAGATCCATGGCCTCTCTCACTAAGAATTGCAAGGGTTAGAAGAAATTCTCATGTGGATTGTGCATTTTGGGAAAGCTGCCACAGTTAATCGGAAGGATGAAGAGGATGCTAGATTTCTAAAGTTGCCAGAGATGGAGATGGAGACCGGCGATGGCGGCAGCTTACCTTTCAATATATATATTAATTTATCTTTGTATTATTTGTAATTAATTTAATTTAATTGAGTTTGTGGATAAAATTATCTTTCCAGTAAATATTTAACGAAGTTAAGGCTCCAAACTAATAGAAGGGGTCTAACTGTTGGCAACATTTCAGAATAAGGGAGATGCCTGTAATTTTTAAATGTTGAGGGGGTCCAAATGTAATTATCCAAATGTTTAGGGGGTCATGTGTAATTTACCCTATTTTTTAATGCCCTTAGCTTTGCTAAGGTAGGGGAAGAGGAAGACAATGAGATGGAACCACTCAAAATCGGGCCATTTTGGAGTTAGGTCTTATTATAGGGAGTCGTATGGACATGAGCTTTTCCCATGGAAGGGTATTTGGAGAAGTGGGGCTCCTACGAAAGTGTTATTTTTCATGTGGTGTGCAATGCGTGGAAGAATCTTGACAATGGATTCTCTCCTCAGAGAAAGGATAATTTTGGTGAATCAGTGTTATCTTTGTAAAGGGGGTGGGGAGTCCGTCAACCACCTCCTTGTGTATTGTCCTTATGTGACTGAATTGTTGGATTTGGCTGTCTTGTTTTGGATGCACTGGTGTTCCCTAGAGAGATTAAATAGGTCTTTCAGGAGTAAAGGGGAGGCAAAGTATTGGAGGATAGAAAGGTGGTCTTGCGGTTCATTCCTTTTTGCTTATGTTGGCTAGTTGGGGCAAAAGGAATAAAAGATTCTCCTAAGACCTTGAAAATCTTTTGTATAGATCAAAGAACATTTTTTCTTAGTATTTTGCGCAACCGGGTAAATGAGGGTGTTAGATTGCTAGCCACCGTCTCAATAAAAGTTTAAGCTGTTACTTTATTATTTATATTGACTTTTTTCCTCCCAACATGCCCTTCATGTTTAGATTAAATAAGTTATAAAAATAGTAAAGTTACTCCCTCCCTAACATCTTAAGCTTTTAGATGAGATGATAACTAATGCTTCAATAGGGGGAATAGAACCAGATTTACGTAGCTTCCTACACGTAATAGATACAATGGGGGATCCTTGTTTTGATTAGTTTTTGGCATATCCTTATAGCGTGTAAAATTCTTTTTGTGCTGCTGCTAGCATCCCCCCTGATTCTCTTTTAAAATATTTATAAATATATATATTTATTTGGTAATTAAGAATAATTTGGATTGATGGGAGAATATTTACATCATCTTAGAGGCATACTCCCGAGTATCAAAGCAAATTTTAGTTACAAAAGGGAATCTCCTAACTAGTACAAAGTCTAGTATTTACATTAGTGCTATTTGTGATAGATTATTGGGACATTTTAGTTCTAATCTTGTACATTTGAAACAAAACCATGTATCTTTAGAAACTGAATAATATTTATATGCACTCTGAAATGATCTTTTTTCTTACACATAAAGTGAAAATAGTCTATGCTAGACAAATTTAAAAAGATTTTGTTTTGATTGTCTGGCCTTCATCATAGTGCGGTGTCGGTAACTAGGAGCATCTGTAGCATTGGAGCCTACTAGTATCGTTATTTATCTCAATAGGATAATTCTATTCTATCAAGCTGGTATTTTATAATGTAGATTAGTCTTTGTCATGGAACTAGAGAAAATTATCTCATTATGTCATTTCCCATTGAACTTGATTTTCTGCTTAAAATATTTTTTGGGCAGTCATGAAACTTTTCAGACATCTTAAATTTTATTCAATTAATCTCAGAGAACAAGAGCCTTTGAACCCATGAAATCAAATGTCTGCTTGACAAAAATATTCTGTGGTTATGACTTTCGGAAAAAGTCTTTTAGGTGGAAGAAAAAACGAAAATGTGAAATAAGCAACTGAACTTAAGAAAAAGGGAAGTATAATACAACCAAGTAATTTCTGTCAAAATAAGTTGCCACTACTGAAAATGATTTAGTTCCTATTGAATTTTGGTTCAAAAAGGCCAAGACTTTATCTTATCCCCCAAATTATTTTGCAGGTCTATTGCATCTTTAGAGAGAGAGGGAGGGAGGCGTGCAAAGAAAAGTTTAGCAAATACGAGGCAGAGCAGAGGCAACCCTACTGAGTGAGATTTATTTTCTTTTATTGTTTTTTCCTTCATTTTGGACGAATATGGTACACACATAGATATATTTGTATCCTGTTCAATAGTATATGCCTAATATTCTTTGTTACAGACCATCCTTATTTTTTTTATTTACTTTTTTTTATTTTATTTTATTTTATTTTTTTTGTCTCTTTGAAGATTTGAAGTAAAAATGTCAGTGGTGATAAAGAAGTTCGTCATTGCATCAATTTTCATGTGGTCAGCTCCAATTGCAATTTTATATGGTTTTAACCATAATTTATTTCCTGGTATGTTTACTTTGACTTCTATGGTATCTTACGAACAGAATCTCTTATTTTCATATTTGACATTCCCTACCTTCGTTTTGAATCTACTTCTTGGAAGAAAATAAGTTCCTTGAATTTTGAATCTCGAATCAGGTATTCCCATGGAAAGGAATGTTAAAGTTGAAAACTGCCTAATCCTTCAAATCCTTGTTGTGTAGTTGATAAATCATATACTCTCTAGTTGAATCATAACGATTTAATCTTGGGATATTTAATCTCATCCCATATGATATTTAATCTTGCGAGAGTCATTTTTTTTTTTTTCCTTTTGTTTTTTCCCCTATTAATCTTAAAGAATGCTTTAAGAAGTGGTGACATGTCTCTACTGTTTTCTTTTTTCTTCGTTCATGAACTCAAGTTGTTCTTTAGTGTTCAACTACACAACTCCTGTGTTCAATTTTGTTGGGAAATTTTTGGGTATGTAATTCACCAGCAAGTCCTTACGGCTTGAGCTTGTGTTTTTTTTACATCGCCCCCTAACCTGTTAGTTGGTCTTCTTGCTAATTCCACTCTATTGAAACATGATTAACGTGGAACAGGCACTGTTAGTTTGTCCTCCTACTCTGGCACGCTGTTGAGTGGATTCCTTGCTGTCCTATCGGTCAATGTTGTCATTGCATTCTACATATGCATGGCAATGAAAGAACCAGCAAACAAGCATGGGCCAGATCTTGCATTCGTGGCTAATGCGAAGGCCAGTCTAAGGCAGTCTAGACCAAATGTAGCAGAGGCCTCAATGCAAAGTCCTGAAAAAGAAGAGTAGGATGTCAAGTGGATTAGGCCTTAAAGCCACCAGAAAGGAAAGAAAAGAATTGAGGTCGGTGTGGTCATTTCTATCCTGCCAGCTTTAACCTTTGAGACCACACGGCTTTATTTGTTCTCGTAACTTGGTTGTTTTTGTTCATCTATCATTTAGTAACTATGGCTGAGATCATAAATTATGTGGTGTCAATGGCAATACTCTTTCTTGTATCAGATGAATCCTTTTATTTGGTCTGTTTTTTAATTAAAATATGTAACATTTTCTGGTTCCAGAAAAAAAAAAAAAAAAGAACATCTTCTTTGTATAATGGAAAATTTCATCCTCATGCTCATGGATTTCATAATTTCTTAAAAAGAAAATCGATATATTTAAATGATTCTTAATATAGAATAATAATAGTAGATGTCATACCTGAATTTCATAATTCATGAAGTGAGTTAAATGAATCACATGTATTACACATACCAAACATAACCTCTTATCAAAGTCATACAATCACCTTGGAATTGTTATCCATAGTAAACAATAATAAAATAATAATAACTAAGTCTTGATCAAACCGGGCATAGGTGCTCTAACATAAATTCAAATATAATATTCAAGCCTTATGGTCTTTACAATCGTATCGAAGAAATTTGAATTCAATCACCGCCAAATGATTAAATAATAAAATATTTTTAACAAAAGAATCTAAATATGGTGGAGTGTATCTAATTTTCGAGCTTTGCACCTATAAAAAGTTTGTTGGAATGTGAGCACAACTTTATAGGGATACAAGCACTAATTTGTCTATGATGCATAAATAGAAATGTATATTGCTCCACCGAATTTTCGAGCTGTGCACCTATAAAAATTTGTTGGAATGTGAGCACATGTTTATAGGGATGCGAGCACTAATTTGTCTATGATGCATAAATAGAAACGTATGTATAATATACAGCTACAATAACAACTACAGATAAACATCATTATATTAATATCACATATCATCAATATTTAAATATTCATATGCCATCACAATATATAAACATTGACATCACGAATTATCCTTTATATTATCTTTTCTTTATTTATTTATTATTTTTCATCATCACATCACAATCATGGGATGGATACTTTCCAAACCAACATTGTTTTGTACGGGCCAATAATTGATGGAAACAGTGAATTGAGTCGTCGATGTTTATGAGCATGGGCTCAAAAGCTAATATTAGGCAAATCATTGTCTTATTGTAACCTATTAACTTACTGACACAGTAACTAAACTTTGCACAGGTTTAGAAACTTTCAATTGAAGAGTATTTACAGACTCTACCTATTTTTCAGTATTCGTTAACCTCCAATCACAACATTAATTACATTTCATTTATATCTTTCCATTCATCTTTCCAATCTTATACTTCTGCTTTACTCTGTTACAACACCATGTATTTTATAAAAATCCCTTTTAGATTCTCCATATTTGAAATTTGAGATGAAAAATGCTTTTTATTAAACAAAAGGGAAAAAAGTTATAATCTAGAAGGGGGGTCATGCAAAGGGCCAAGCCCGTGCGCCTGGGGTAGGGTGTGCGCTTGGAACCATGGCCCATGCGCCGAGTTTGGTCCAGTGTTCTAGGTTGGATTGCACTATTCTGGTGTTTCTTGATTGCAAACTTTTGAAAATTTATTTAATTGATTGAAATTATTTTTCTCAGAAATAAACATTTGCTCATCATTCTTAAGCTCATGCGAACTTAACAAAATATTCAATTTGAAGTCTCATAGACCGTAAAGTAAGTTAATGGCTTACTATGCATCTTTTTCCTCATTGGAATATACATATATGTATACATATATATTGTATCATTTCATGTTATAGGCTTTTAGGATGCAAAATAAATACATAATCAACATTACAACATCTCCAACATATTATATATGTAAAAAAATTTATTTTATCTCCACCCCAAGTATTCAAAATAATGAAAAATGAAGAACAGTAGGTGTTCGGCAGCAAAAAATACTACCGAGCGTGATCACCACGTCCACTAAAAAGGCAATACAGCTATACCTGCAGGACAAAATTCGTCAGAAGAATTGGCCAGGAGGGCTCCCGACCAAATCCCCTCCGATGATTAAGTCAGTTCGTGATGAAGAAGAGTTCAGGTAAGCTTGAAGAATTTCAGTGGGCAATAGTGAACATACCTGAATTTTCGTTTATGTGTGGTATTTATAGTAAGAAGGATGTTATAGAA
>JAVXUM010000004.1:14131-30591 GCA_035590655.1 Pouteria glomerata
ATGTGCATCGGATGACCAGGGCCTGAGAGTTTACCACTTAACCATCTCGTGCAAGGGGCGATCTCCTTAGGAGACTCCAACCCGTGTGGCTGGGCAGGGGGTCTCCCCCCCCTCCCAGTCTTTGCCATCCGACCTATGCCCCCCTCCCAGTCTTTGATTTGCTCGCAATTCAAGCTGATAACAAGATAGGTGAAGGTGGGATTGGTGGGGGTATAAAAGGTCAGAATGTAAGTTGTATTTAATTTAAAATCTGCGACGCACGATCATTGAAAATAATTCACATGTCTCCATATTGAATTTCAGTGAAATGGTTACATTCTCAGGGTACATTTCTGAATGGGCAAGAGATCACTGTGAAGAAGTTATCTCGAAATTCCAAACATAGAGCACAAGAATTCAAGAATTAATGATGTTATATCGGTTGCCAAGTTTCAACATAGAAATCTAATGAAGTTATTGGGATTCTACTTGGAAGGACATGAAAATATATTGGTTTATGAATTTATTCGTAACAAAAGTCGGGACTATTTTCTGTTTGGTTGAAAAATATTGAACAACTCTATTTCTTAGAAGTCCTTTTTTAATTTTTTTTTTCTAGTAAAATGTGATTGTCATTAACGCATCAACACAATTTCTGCTCAAGGCAACTCCGTAGAATTAACTTAAATAATTTTACTGTAGACCTACCAAAAAGAGAAAAATTAAATTGGTCAAGACATTACAAGGTTATAAGAGGGATAGATCAAGAGACGCTTTATCTCCATGACAAATCCAGACTTAGAATTATTCATAGAATCTCCAAACAAGCAATGTTCTTTTGGATGGGGACACGAATGCAAAGATTTCGGGTTTTGGTATGGTTAGAATCTTTGGTGTGCATCAAACTTAGTAAAATACAAATAGAATTGTTGGGATAGTGAGTTTTTGCATTCTCACATCGCATGCTTTTATTTTTCCACAAGTTGAATTAATGAAAATTGTATACAATCATGAGTAAAACATCTATCCAATTCTTAAATAACTTTTACTTGACAAGAGCAAGAGAAAAATAAAATAAAAATAAAAATCTTCATGAAGATATCAATATTGTTGCGTCGTAGTTATATGTCTTCAGAGTATGTAATGCATGAACAATTTTTCATAAAGTCTGATGTTTAAAGTTTCAGTATATATCTTGGTTCTCGAGATTACAAGTAGGAAGAAGAACATAAGTTTCTATGGATCCAACTATGCTGAGGACCTTCCTGGTTATGTGAGCAACAGCCATATATTCCAATTAATTAATATTTTTTTTCTCATTAATAATATAATTATATGCACAAGTCATATATGATGAATTACTGTAGGCTTGGAAACTTTAGAGGGATGAAGCACCCTCGGATTGGAATTGATGGATCTTTATCTAGAATGTCCTATTTAAGAAATGATGTTGCAAGATGTATCCACATTACCTTGTTGTATGCCTAAGATGATCGAGATGCGAGGCCCTCAATGGCAATAGTTGTTTCGATGCTCAATAGTCACACTTTCACCATGTTAATTACTCAATGACTTACCTTTTTTGCTTGTACCAAAATAGAGTCAGATGCGCCAAAAGCCTTAAAGAATTCAGATAAAGTTACAAGTAATTCACTGCAATTGCTTATGAATGAAGCATCAATTACCATACAAAGATAACCAAACCAAACCAAGCCTTTTCCTACTAGGTGGGGTCAGTTATATAGATTTGACGACACCAATCAAATCTATTGAGGGGCATATCCTCCGTTAAATCTATGTAAGTAAGATCATGTTTAATAATTCATTTCCAACAGCTCTTGGGTCTTCCTCTCCCTCTACTACTCCTGCTCCTGATAATCTCCATACTTTCACATCTTTTAATCGGTGCCTTCGTTGGACGTCTTTTAACATGACCAAACCAACTTAGTCGATTTTCTCTCATTTTCTCTTCAATCGGCGCTATTCCTACTTTGCCCCTAATCTCCTCGTTCTTAATCTTATCTCTCCTTGTTACCCCGCACATCTATCATGTTCAAATACACAACTCCTGTGTCCAAATTTGTTGGCAAGGCTTTGGGTATTTAATTTACCAGCAGGTCCTCATGGCTTGAACTTGTGTTTTTTTAACGTCTTTCCCTAATCTGTTAGTTGGTCTTCTTGCTAATTCTGCTGCATATAAACATGATTAATGTGGAACAGGCACAACTCCTTTGTCTTCCTACTCTGGTACGCTGTTGAGCGGATTCCTTGCTGTCCTATCAGTCAATGTTGTCATTGCATTCTACATATGTATGGCAATGAAAGAACCAGCAGACAAGCATGAGCCAGATCTTGCATTTGTGGCTAATGCCAAGGCCAGTCTAAGGCAGTCTAGACCAAATGTAGCAGAGGCCTCATTACAAAGTCGTGAAAAAGAAGAGTAGGATGTGAAGTGGATTAAGCCTTAAAGCCACCAGAAAGGAAAGAACAGAATCGAGGTTGGTGTGGTCAAATCCATCCTGCTAGCTTTAACCATTGAGACCACACGGCTTTATTTGTTCTCATAACTTGGTTGTGTTTGTTCATCTATCAGTTACTAACTATGGCTGAGATCATAAATTATGTGGTGTAAATGGCAATTCTCTTTCTTGTATCAGATGAATCCTTTTATTTGGTCTGTTTGTTGGTTAAAATATGTAACATTTCTGGTTCAATACTTGTCTGCAACTGCATTTCATCATTTTTTTTTTTTTTTTTTTGTGGGTCAGTCGTCTTTCATCATATGAATCAATGTTTGTCATTGTTACATTTAGCGACCGGAAGAAACTGAAATGAGGTACAGGGCAGGCAAATCCTACCTGTTGAATTAATCAAAGTGGGGTATGGGCATTACCTGTTCGGGGTGTTTGAAGTTGTAAAAGTTACAGTCTCGTAATTGATGTAATAAATAGAAAACTTGAATTTTATATAGTTTTGTAAAGTGTTGGACGAGCCCTCATCCTCTATTGATCTTTAACCACTCATCCCAACAGGGCAATCAAGTAATCCCCATTGTGATCTCCATCCCCTCCTTTGCGCTTTTAGATCTGAGCCGTGTTGCATATCATTTGGTGTGCTTTTAAATTAGGATTGTATTGCACATCATTTGGTTTAAGCTGGAGATCACATATTTTGTGGTTGCTGCGCATCATTTGGTTTTAAGTTGGAGATCACATGTTTTGTGGTTGTGGTGGTGGTGGTGGTGTTGGTACAGATCCCATTGTAGGTGAATATTTTGTCTTGATCTATTGTTTTTTCTACTTGATCATTGGTCCGAAAACATTGAATTAAAATAATCTTTGTTTTTTGAAAAACAAAAAAGCAACCGAAGTCCCAACACTCTAGGTCTTGCCTCAAGGAATCTGCCTGACTTGCAACATTTCTTTCAAATTTGTCAGTATGGGTTGATAGGAAGGGAAACAGATTCACATATAATCATGGATCACTTCTAACAGTGAGTTTGGAATCGCACTGCTTGAGTGATTGCCTGAATGACTTTGAGCTAAGGGGGAAAGGGAAGGAATTATGAAACCGGATAAACTCAGACACAGGCACGAAGAGTAACGTTTGCAACCGATAAGACAGCCACTGTCAAAGACATCAAGCCCGATGAGGAAGAGAGATGTAACGAAATGAGGATTTCTTGACACAGTAAGTAACCTTGATACAGTAACCAGTGGAGCAAAGAGGAATACTTGCAAGGGAAACAGCACAACAACAAAAACATGAAGCCTTGATGGAATGCGTGAAGCAATCAAAAGAGAGGCGACGATAGAAGCATTTGATGAGATATTACGTGGACAGTTTGGATTTGGAGTCCCAGTTACTTTTACCGTGGATCCAGAGTAGTCATGCAAGAAGAAAGTAATAATGATAGTGTTAAGAGTTGTGGCTTATATTGTTTCGTTGGGACTCGGTGGCAAAAGTCAAGAAATGTATAGATGGGAGAGGAAACTCATTGAATGTTCGCTGAGTATTAAAAGAAGTACAACATTGCAGCATGGCACTCACTGGGAAATCTGCTAGCAACGTCGCTAGTTTCGCTGGAAAAAGTATTGTTTTGCAGCAACTCTTTTCGCTAGAAATCCTGTGTTAACAAGCGGCACATTCTGGAATTTTCAAGAGCAGTTTGAGTCTTGATCGAGTTTTTTTGTCCATATATACTTGGAATGTATTGTATATCAAAATTAAATTCAGTTTTTAAGGTTAAAGTTGAGTGAAAAGTTAAGATTAAGGTTATAGGGTTATGTAAGATTTTTTAAGGTTTTTTCGTCTCTCATTTATAATTTCTTACTTCATGGGTGGGAGTTTTTATAGTGAAAATTTATATAAATTGCCAAACTATGTAAATCTTGTGTTCTTTTATTATTTTTTTATTGGGATCGTTTGTGTTTTACTTTATTCACTAGTGTGTTGTATAAAAGGAATCCAATATTCTGCACAAAAGATAGAAGCATTTAATGAAATAATGCTTGTAAAGGTTGGATCTGGAGCCCTAGGTGTTTTTACTGTGGATCCAAAGTAGTCATGTAGGACGAGATCAAGGATGACAAGTGAAACCATTAATGCCCATACATATGGAGTATGAGATTACAGATTGGATAAGAATATGATGGATAGGAGACAAAATATGCAATCCAAGAATAAAAAGGAGATTTTGAAAACATAATTTGAGAAAAGATTTAAAGGAAAGCATTTTGGTAGTTAAAAGAAGAGCGAAAAAACCTAACCCGAGTAGGCTTACATGTAGAAAGCAAGAGACAATTTTCATTAATGGTCGACTCCAGTGTACAGGTCCAAACCGAGACCACAAGAGTGACAATGCATGGATATTGTGATGTGGAAATACAGTCGATCATTGCCTTTAGCAAGGCATGTTTAACAACATAGGCATTCATGACCATATCTTCAAGCAAGGAGTCATCTGTGATTGTCATCAAATCAAAACCAGGTTGCATCCCTCTATATGCAACTTCCTCCATTACCAGTACCATAACCATGACTCTTTGTACGGAATTTCTTCGGTGGTAAAGAACTAATACACAAGGCAACTTCAATTGAAGAATGGTTCATCACTGTTAGGGTCGCTTTGAAATCGAAGAACTTCAATTTAAAAAGGAAAGCAGGGCATCAAAAAAAAAAAAGGTCAAATGGCCCTTTATTATTATTATTTTTTTTTATAACGAAACGCTTTACAATCATAAAGCAAATCATCAAATAATTAAACACATTTTTTTTTATTCCTTATACCCACCATTCATTAGAAAGAAATAATAATTACAAACAAAAAGGTTACAATACCTAATTGAGACAGTTAAAGAAAGTATGTACAAATTGATTAGTACTTAGTCACTTATCTCGTGTCAATATATATGTGTGGATTAGCTCTTAGTCTCTTACATCCATTGGACAAATTGACTTTGACACTTGGACACTTGCATCTCTATGTGTGTAAGGATTGGCACTAGGAATGTCAAAAATTCTTATTCAAAATGGGTACCCATTTACCTGTCCCAGTTAAAGTGAGTATGGAGATATTTTTAATAAGACGAGGTAGAAATGTAGATTTTATATAATTTCTAAATAAGGATAATAATAAGGATCGTAGTTCCCAATCCACCTCATACCCATTTATATTTTCAGCTATATATAATTAATATTTATATAATAATTTGTGTTAATAAATATTTAGACCTATATTGGGTAGAATTTTTCAGAATCACCATTATTGAAGGTGGGTTGAGGTTCCCCAAGAAATTTAATCTCTACATCAACAAGAATGTGGTGTGTATTCTAAAATTGGCTAGACCTACTTATTAGCATGCAATGTTGTACAATTCTATATCCATTGAGCATGCTAATTGTGCATTTATGCTTGTTATAGCGTTGTGTTAGTTTAATTATCTCATTTTCCTGCATTTTTGGTGTTTGTAAATTTCATGCCATATAACTTGGCCTTTTTAGACCTAAATGATACTAAGAGTACATGTGAGAAAGAGCAAAGGCAAGCTGGGGCAAAGAAAGTACAAGAAAACAACTTAAGGGTTGTTCAGGTATTTCGCCGAGCACGTGGCATGCATGAAGAAAATTCTTCAAGACATAAATTTCGTCGTGTCCAAGTACTTCTAGGACTTTCTCAACTTGGGTAGACATAAATTTCGTCGTGTCCAAGTACTTCTAGGACTTTCTCAACTTCCCAAGGGCCATCCCAAGGCATAAGATTAATTACCATGGCTTCCAAGGAGAAGGAAATGGTCCAAAATTCAAGATGGTCGAAGTGGTGTACAGTTGAAGTTCCAGCTCAACACCCTATTAGTTTTTTTATCATAAATTTTTCCTCACAACTCTAATTGATGCGATTTTTTTAGGTTAGAAAGAAGACTTGAAGGGTTACAACTTTTATTCTTTAGCTGAAGCCTAATTCAATTGTCTTCAAAGTCAAAATTATATCGGAAGTCAAAAATAGAAAGTTGTTTGAGCAACACAACTCATAGGGTGTGCGCCCCCCCCCCCCCTGTTTCTCAGCCGTGCACCCACTGAGAGCCAATTTTGGGTGTTTCAGTGGGACATTTCATCGAACACTTGTGCCGAGCTACCACGGGCGCACGATCCCTTGCCATGAGTGTCCCTAACCTTCTCTCAGCTGATCTTTTGATCTTCTTTCTGCACAAATATTACTATATTGCCCCTAAAATGACTTTTCCTATAAATAGATCTTTGTATTCTGATAGAGGTAGTTTTTTTACATACTTTCTTTTCCTTCTTTTAAGTTTTACTTAGCTCTGGTTAGACTAGGTTAGATTAAGTTTTTTTGATTGAAGATTTCAAGTGTTACTTTGGGGATTATTGTTCAGCAACATTTGTAAGTTTATTTTAAAGTACTCTTTTTATTTTTCTATTGAATCTTCTTGGTTGTCCTGCTTAGTTTTGTTCTCGCTTTCTTAGTTTATTATGCTGCATTTTTGATTTAGGGTTTCATTGTAATTATAACGTAATTAGATTCTTAGCTTCAAACCTTTAATGGTTGGTGTGGTAGTATGATGAACTCGAATGCAAATTGTTTTCAATGCTAAAACCATTTTATTAATCGATTGAATCGTCTTAGCAAGCTTTAAGTTCTTTCAAAACCTTGTCACCCGTGTTACAACCATAGGCCTGGTTATGAGTCTCTACTCGTGCACACTAGATGGTTGATTCAATATTCTGATGACTTGTGAATTATTTTTCATAACCCTAAATTAGGATTTCATTTGAAATCAAATAGTCCGTGCTAAATCATAACTTGGTTACGAGTGGTTACTTGTGCATACCAAGTGTTTGATTCAATAGCCCGATGATTTAGAACCTATTTTCCTAACACCATAACTTGAGACTTTCATAAAAAATTGATTTACCCATATTACAATTGAAGCCTAGTTGGTTAATACTCGGTCCACACCAGGTGCTCGATTCAATGTTCTAGTGAGGTCGAAACAAATTTCAAAAGCTTCCACTTACCTTTTGTTCCATAAATGAGATTTAAAGAAATATTTTCTGACCTAGTAAAGTCTGTGCGATTGCTAGGTTGAGTAATCAATGCATTTGGGTAAAATGCTATTGTTCCACTACTAGATTTGGTTCAAAACTAAGATTGTCTTAGGTATTTTATTTATAGTTTTTTTTTATCTCAATTTAGAATCATAATTCCTTCACTTACCATTCTCAACTCAACCATGATCAAACTTTCCCTCATATCCAAACATAGTTTAGACTAGATTAGAATCACCTACTAACTAAAGAGAAAAAACCTAGTGCTTTTAACACAGCCCTTCCTATGAAGATGACCTCAGTTCTTACTAAGTAAGATTACAACCACCCTCTTGCACTTGAGAGGTAGAACCCAAATCAAAAATTAAGGGTCGGTCATCTATGGAGGTCTCAAGTTCATTTGCTAATCTACCATGGTTAGAAGTAAAAAAGAGAAGAAGCTAAAGATTGAAAATCAAAAATGTACTCACCAATAAACATAACTCTGATGAAAGAGAAAGAAAAATGAGAATCGCTTGCTGTTAGGGAGGTATTTGAGAACTTGAGCGTCTGAAGATTTCAAAAAGGATTACCAATGTATAACCAAGGGCTTCTGAGAGTGAAGAGACGTGAATTGAAAGGTCCAAATGGCACCAAGGGCACCGTTTCTAAGCATTAAACTAGGGCACTCTTTTCCAAAACAACAGTCCATAACTTCCCAAAAACTAACTTGAGATTCAAAGCCTCTCGATCAGTAAGCCCACACCAATCATTTTTAGTCTAAATATCTATTATTGTTCAATGATCACTTGAGGAGATAAAGGAATTGGAGATAAAAGTATAGGGCAATAATTTTATCCCCATGCACAAGCCATCTAGCAACAGGGTCAAGTGAATACGACAGGTTGGAGATGGGGATAAAATCACCCTAGTAAGGTTGCCTATGCTAGTTTGAGACTATACATTAACACAGACGGGTAGATAGCCAATTCACTAGATAGTATCATAACCTAGAATCAATTAAAATATATATGTATATAATATATATCAATTATCAAAAAATTAAGTTGAAAAAGGAAAACCAAATAATATAAGGAACGTGCAAATTCATACATGCATTTTCCAAACAGTATAAATTTGAGCTAAGCTAGCCGTGTTAGATGGAGTGGATATCCTTTTAATTATATGTAGAAGAGAAGTTCCACATGATGATACACATACATTGCATGGGATGGGTGGTTAATTTTCTCAATGATTGTTGGGGGCCACGTAGGTTCTCAAGGAGGGAGATTGAGTGAGACCATACGGAGCAACTGTGCCCGCGGCAGTGGGGTTGGCTGTAGCTGTGGTGCTGAACATCGTCTTCTTATTTTTCTGCTGCTTATGCCGGAATATTCTTCTCCTTGCTATGTAACCTCTGATCCAAGGGGTAACATCCTCGCTGATTTTAATCATAATAAAGAATATGACTCGGTAGATCACAATCATGCTGAAGATCACACTAAGATCCACCCATTTTGATCTCTTCACATCTATCTGGAACACATTCTCCAGTATGTACTCCCCTGGGATTTTTGGAAGATCAGCTGATTGATTGTCAAAAATCAACCCCTTTAGATCATTTTGGTATTGCCCCTGCATCCAGTCACCTTGATCATCATCATTCATCCATATATATATGCATTCATGCACCCACCATTATATATATATGTATATATTAATCTATTTACCTGTAGAGCCCAGAAGTGGAAACTGATGTAGGACATTGGGTAACGCCATACTGGCTTTGGGATGTCATTTGGAAGTCGGAAGTACCCAGAGACTAGCATGAATATTCCCTAAAAATTCACAAAAATTAAATTAATCCACCAACATATATATTATATATGCATATGAAAATGGATAAATATACATACAAAGATAGGTTAGGCAGTAGTAGGTGGCGGTTTTAATTATATATATTACCTGTATTCCAGCTCCTATAATGATACCCATGAGGAAGTTGGGGACAATACTAGCTATGGCCATCATCAAGCTCTCAACAACAGTGACACTTGCATAAAGGCACAATACAAAGAAGAGATAGTGTTCAAATCCAGGGTGGAGATGGACCATGAAATAGCAAACAGTTCCGGATATAAAAGTGATCAAAATCAGAAATGGCATTGCAGATAGCGTGTTGCTTATCACAAATGCAGTAACACCATAGTGACCATTCATCCTCTCTCTTTGAAAAACCTGCATGGTATGTATAATATATGATCTCTGAATTTTTTTTTCTTTCCAATTTTTGGGCATATATAACACACCTAAATATTGCGCACACACACACACACATATATATATATTCAACAACTCAGTTGCATATAATGAAGCTAGGTAGCTAACCTTCATGTCTTCCACAAACGAAGGGAACCCGCCAATTGACATGAATGTTACGAAGCCAAACACAAAAGACGCACAAGCACCTCTGGCCTACCACGCATATATATATATTTAAAGAGAAGGAAAATTAAATACCACATGTAAGGATTATACATACATAAATACATATATGTGTGTTTTCCCCAAGATGACATCAAAATTAAAGATCTAAATAAAAGACTAGATAAATTTAATTAAGAATTATTTGTATATATACCAGAATGGAATTGTAGCTGGTGCCCACATCCAAGTAGATGGTTCCAATGCAGATGGTGACCACAATGTAAATTACAAGCCTTAGCCAATAATATCCAAAGTCCCTTGACATGTTGATGAATGATCGCTTGGTTAAAGTAAAGGCCTGCATCAAGAAACTAGCCTGACTCCCTCCTGAATCAAGCACTGTTCCTTTCTGCAACATCCAAAGATAATTTTTAAATAGTTACAATTTAAAATATATGTACTGAAACTAAGGCACTCACTACTCATGAAGTGAATAAAGATAGTACTTACAACTTTAGACATCTGCTCAACTTTCTCTCTTGCTGAGTAGCAGTATTGAGAAGTGCCATAAAAGTCAAT
This sequence comes from Pouteria glomerata, assembly GCA_035590655.1. Taxonomy (NCBI): domain Eukaryota; kingdom Viridiplantae; phylum Streptophyta; class Magnoliopsida; order Ericales; family Sapotaceae; genus Pouteria; species Pouteria glomerata. The sequence goes on from JAVXUM010000004.1 coordinate 24,662, forward strand.
AAGAGTTCGGATAGCTTCAGTTGTGGTTATCTTCTCTAAAGGGTCATCATTTGTCTCAAACTAGTAGGGAATTAGGTAAACTAATTCAGAGCCACAATTACAAAAATAAAAAAAAGATAGCATGATCGTTTAAATATAATTAAGGATAAAATCTACAACAAAATATAATGGATGAGAACAAATTTAATTTAATTTAATAGATAGAAAATCTGATACATACCCGCATCTTCATGGATCCTTTCAAGGTGGCCTTAACTTTGTCAAAGTCAGAATTAATGCACCTAAGAAAATGATCAGACGGGTTCCTCAGAGCTGGGCACGGAAAGCCAGCTTGTGCAAAGAACTGCATGTATATATGTGTATCGGAGACCAATCATCTCCATCAGTACTTCTTTAAGAGAAGAGAAGATGTATATATATCCAGAAAATAATTCAGCTCATCTATATGGGAAGTGAATTGAGTTAAGATGATGATTAAATTATAATTATTGATCTTGCCTCGTATGCTTCTGAAGCCTGACCAAAGTAAACAGTCTTGCCTCCAGAAAGCAAGTAGAGGCGATCAAATAGCTCAAACACTTCACTGCTAGGCTGATGGATCGAAGCTATGACAGTCCTCCCATCCCTTGACAGGCCACGCAAAGTCTGAGTTACAAAGAATGCTGAAGCACTGCACCCAGTTGATAATTAAGAACCCAATAAACATTTAGAAAATTATTAAGTGTTACAGTAAATTAACAAGAAGAATCATCCTCAAGACAGGTAGACATTATTATTATTAGTAATACATCCACTAGTTTGGCATCCACTCGAGAACAGACAATCTGTTCTGTTCTGTTTTATTTAGACTTTGTTTGACCATTGTTCCACTCTACCTGCGAAACTAAGCCTTAGTGTATGCAATGTAAGTTGCGAAAAAATATTTGAAAGAGACTCTTGAGGAATTACGAAAGCTGATAAAGTATTAGAAAGAGAATACTAATTGCACTTCACTTTTGCTTTTCATGTTTCAAAAGCACGATTTTATTTTAAGAAGTCAAAAATAAAACGCATTTAGCATTTACCAATTAGGAAAATGAAACAATTATAATTAATTTTGTACAAGATAGAAGAAATTGACAGTAATTAATTAAGATAGGATAGGAGAGGATGGCAGATGTAGGATAATTAAAAATACATAATAGATAGGAAAGGTACCTATCAAGTCCGCTGGTTGGTTCATCAAGGAAGAGAAGCCTGGGCCTCATGAGGATTTCAAGGGCAATGCTGACTCTCCTCTTTTCTCCTCCGCTGATTCCTCGCAAATGCCAATTCCCAATAACTGTATCGGCGCAATCTTGTAGACCCATTTCGATTATGGTACTTTCAACCAGAGCTCGCTTCTCCGACCGTTCCATCTTATCCGGCAGCCGTAGTCGCGCTGAATATGATATTGTTTCCCGAACTGTTAGCGTCCCAATCAAATTGTCATCTTGTGTCACGTACGCCTGTTAATTCAATTTCAATATGTGTATAAATATATATATCAATCCAACTGTTGTGCTTGTGGTACTGTAGTAGCATAGAAAAAGGGAGGAGGATCAGCAAACTAGCATTCGTACTAGAAACTACTAGTATTCACACTCACAGCTCAGTGCCAAATGATAGGAAAAGAGGAAGGATCAGCGTGCTATAATAAAAGAAAAATATTACCAATCACAGCAGTGCAAGAGTGTGCGCGCGCGTGCATAAAGATATTCAACTGACTAGGTAGCACAGTAGCACCAGTACTAGTAATGGAAGAAAAAATACTGCTAGTGGTAGTACTCACAGCAGTCCCAAAGGAAAGCTTTGTTCTGCGGCCGTTGAGTAGAATAGTGCCGGAAAGGAAAGCATTGGCAGCGAGGCGACCGGAGAGAGCGTCGAGGAGAGTCGATTTGCCGGAGCCCGAAGGACCCATGAGGGCAGTGAAAGATCCGGGTTCAGCGTAGCCGGTGAGGCCTTCCAGAACTTTTTGAGTACCGTCTCCGTCACCGACACCGTTGTTGCTACTGCTACCGCCGCTGACAGTGACGGTGACAGTCAGATCCTTCCAAGTCAGCCTGGCCGACACATCTCCTACAAACTCTGAATTGGTTTTCTCCCTCCAGAGGGTCTCGCTCAGAGGACTCAGCCCACCTCCCACTACCAGCCCATTCCCTCGCGGTTTGCTTGCCTCTATTTCCATCATAACCTCATTTGCCCCTGACGACGACGTTGACGACTTCTTCATCTATCTTTCTTGATTTCTATCTGCTCCGTCAATTTTAACACATCTTATGAATTCGTAACCAACAAAAACCCCACATATGTAAGTAACAAAAACGTAATTAAAATAAGAAGGAATATATATATATATCTGAAAGGTAGTGTGTTTGTGTATATATTATACCTGTGAAGTGAAGAGAGAGATCAGATTGACATGAATATTGAATGTGGTGAAATCACTGAAATGTGTTTTGTATGAGAGAGGAGGAGGAGAGGAGGGGGGGGGGGGTTGTGAGGATAGAGAGGGGCGAGGAGTGAATGGGAGATGACGGAGCGTGGAATGGACGGACCAAAGTTGTGAATTTGACTGATAATTATAAATCCCAATCCCATGCAAAAGGCCTCCTCTCTCAGTCTTGGGTTTGCATTTTGGGCGTGATTTTTCCAACCAACCACGCCACGCCACTTCAGTTCTTTTCCATTCTATTTTATTTTCTTCACTCATTCCTTTTGATATATAGATGTTTTTTCTGATTTTATTTTTTTTATAAAATAAAATTAAAAAAATATATATATAGTATATCCTGTCCAAGTTGGAACAGCCCCTTAACAGCCATCCACCGCCATCTCTCCGCTTTCAATCTTATCAAATAATAATAATAACAAATGGAGATAACAGTTGTAGCTAACCAGAAGGCAAGGACAGCACAACGTGATATTTTTACTTTGGCCTTCGCCAATTTCTTTCATAAATGTGTTCTGGTAGATGTTGGTAGGAAACGCATTTATTGCGAACCCACCCTTATAAATCATCCCTCCACCCACTTCAAGCTTTAAATAAATCGTGCATCCCAATAATATATCACTTAAACTAACACATATTAACAATCATCTGAATTTTTAGAATTTTAATTTGATTAACTAACCACTCATCAACCGCCTCATTAATATCAGTGATTTTCTTAATTTGGGGATTCATATATCTGGCAAAATTACACCCACATGTGGTTATTCTCAGTCACCAATCTTATTAAGGAATTTATATTTGCATGACACACACTACTCAGTTATTGGATAGACCATTTTATTCCAAAATCCTCTTTTTCTATATTTTATTCTCCAAAAAATATAGCTATAATAAACTATTGCCCTGTTTGCTAACATTTCAAAAAATATCAACTTTTAATTTTTTTCAATTTTCTTTAAAATTTTTTAATTTTTTATCAAAATTTATCAAATAAAAAAATTACTGCACAAAACTATCATTAAAAGTTTGAAGATTAATAGGACTAACCATTAATACACTATACCTTGAAATATTTAGACTTTTAAGCACGCAGAACTGACGCTTAACAATTAATTATTTATAATTCACTTAAATGAGAGACTTGATTTAAGAAAAAAAAATTATCTCTGGAGAAAATTTTTTTGTATTATAAAAAACATGAGATGGTATTCATGAAATTTTGTAGTCGTATTAAGTAATTAAAAATATATTAAATATAATTTAATTAATAATTAATTTTATCAATATTTAATTTGACATATTAAATTATATACTAAATATATTAATTAACTCAATTATAGTAATTATAATTGAATTTAACAAGTTAAATTAATAACAAAATAGTTTATTAAATTATTTTTAATAAACAATATAATAAATTATATTTAATATATTTTATTTTTCTTAGTTTAATTAATTTTTAATAAATATAAAATTAAAATAATTAAATTTAATTATTTAAATTAAATTAATTACTTAATTAAATTTAATAAATTAAATTAAAATTAAAATAATTTAATATAAATTATTTTTAATAAATCATATAATTAAACTATATTGAATATATTTTATTTTTATTTAATTAAACAATTTTGAAAAATAATATACGTAAAATAATTAAATTTAATTAATCAAATTAATTAATTAAATCAATTTAATTTTATTAAATATATTTTATTAAAAAAATTTTAAAAAATAATTATAATAAATTGTGTTTATTATATTTTAATTAATTAAATTAATATAAAAATAATTTAATATAAATTATTTTTAATAAATAATATAATTAAATTATATTGTATATATTTTATATTTATCAATTAAATTATTTTGAAAAGTAACATAATTAAAATAATTAAATTTTATTAATGAAGCTAATTAATTAAATCAAATTAATTTAATTAAATATATTTTATTAAATTATTTTTAAAAAATCATTTTAATAAATTATGTTTAATATATTTTATTTTTATCGATTTGAATTATTTTTAATAATAAATTTATTAAATTTATTGAACTTAATTAATTAACAATTTTGTTTTTTTTTTTTAACTCTGCAAATGAAAACTAAAATAAAAAATTAAATACAAAAATTAAAAGTTAACAATTTTATCAAACGGGTCTTAAGTATTTGTAGTTTTAATTTCTAAGATGCTGTGACAAATTAGAAAGTATTGCAGGTTTAATGCAATGACGAATTAAAGTAATTACCCAAAAAAAAAAAAAAAGGAATGACGAATTAGAGCCGTGGCATCGGTGAGCTCTTTACAGTGACTTAGGAAACCAGACCAAGAAAAATCTAAGAAATGAGAAAGTTTGAGATAAAAGTAACACGACCACCGCAATTTTAGTTTTTCTCTTTTAGCTTCTAAAAAAGTTTAAAATATAATTCAACGATGTTGAATAGACTGGGCTGCTATTAATTAGCCCTGTTTCAAGAAGAGTGTTGAATTGGATTCGATAACAGACTTTATTTAACTTCCAATTATCCTAATATAATGAACAATAATGCATTGATATTCAATACATTGATAGGATTTTAAATCAAGCTTGATTTATAACTTGTTTAAATTTAAATTCGAATTTAAAAAAATTAAGTTTAAAATTTCGTTAGTAGGCTTGACCAAAAAGATATATTTTTTAATAATATTTTTATTATATTTTTTATAATAATTTACTTATTATATTTTAAATTAAAATATTTTTATTTTAGTTTACTTAAATTATTTGTGAGCTGAGTTTGAATTTAAATTTTTCTTTATTGATTCAAATTTAAACTTATATAAAAATTCAAATCGAGTTTAGATCAGAAAACTCAAACTAAATTCAAACAAATTACAACTCAACTCCATTCGACTCGTTTTCGTCCCTGCTCCTTAGTTGCCTCTCAATTCCCTTCGTTCGGGCATTGAGTTCTCACTGGAAGAATTGGGTCTAATTTGCTCGGACCTTAGCCTCCGGCTTCGTCAACCTAACCTAATAAAGGGCTTCCGCGTAACAATCTCTATTCTATACTTTTTGTGAACTAAAGCTCTCAAATTATGAATTTTTTTAATTACTTTTGGAAAAATAGTACATATATTTAATTAGAAGTTATTTATTTGGAAAGTAAGTGATACAGAAGCTTCATGGATAGAAAATCAAATATGGAGAGTGTTCGGCAGCAAAAAATACCGCCGAGCGTGATCACCACGTCCATTGAATCTGAGTGAGATTGAATCTGCAAGACAATGAAGATTAAAAGAACTGGCCAGGGAAGGTCCCGACCAAGTCCGCTCCGATGGTAAAGTTAGCTTTTGGTCAAGCAAAGTTCAAGAAAGCTTAAGGAATTTTCAGTGGGTAATAGTGAACATACCTGAATTTTCGTTTATGTGTGGTATTTATAGTAAGAAGGATGTTATAGAATATTATTATCTTC
>JAVXUM010000004.1:100001-111823 GCA_035590655.1 Pouteria glomerata
AAAAAAAAAAAGAAATAGATAAAAGGGGAGAGAGGTGAGAGTAAGAAGCATTTGTTACATGGTAATTGATAAAGGAAAACTCTTCCGTTATATCACATCACCGAGATAAAACTATAAAGAAATTATTATTTTCACTCCACTTTTAATTTCTTACACTCTTTTTATTTTTATTTTTTTCTTACAATAAATAATACTTATTTAAAGTATAAAAAATTAAAAGTAGAATTCAAATGAAATCACTCAATTGTTAACTCAAGATAATTTTGACAGCATACATTACCTTATGAGCAAGTAATGAAAACTTTTTACATTTTTTTTACTCATCTCTTACATTATATTTATCCATTTAAAAATTTAATTTATAATAAATATTATTAATTTCTTATTCTATAAAAATAATATATAATCCTATAAAAGTTTATTCATGTAATCATATCTAAATGCAACCTTAGCCTAATTAATTTACAAAGTGTTTGAACAGTAAAAAATAAAATAAAAATATAAAAATTTGAAATAAAATTAATTTATAATAAAATTTAATTAAAAAAATATAAAAAAATTAATAAATTTTAGTTAATTTAAATAAACCAAACACCCCCATGGGATGATCGGTACAATTTAACCCAAAAGAAAGATATACTGTACCCATTTGGAGTAGTAAAAAAATTTAAAAAAAATTAAAAATTAACATTGATGTAATATAAAAATGATAAATGATAAAATATAATTGTAAGAATTTAAAATTTTTTAAATTTTTTTTTTTAAAATTAGGGCACGAAACCATGGTTTAGCTTTACTCCACGGGGTGGTTAGTGTAAACAAGGTGAAAGATGAGGGCCATCCGTGCAATTTGTAGATCTATGTATAGATATCTGAAATGCATGTGTGTGATACATGAATTTATATTCGAAGCGCAGTGAAACGCCTGCTTCTTGTTATCGTTGTTGGTCTTCACTCTCTCGAAGGGCGGTTGGGGTTTGTATCCGAAGAATAATATTGTCGGTATATATATATGAATGATCTATGTGGTTTTCGGGTCTTATTTTGTGTTTGATTTGTACAGAATTTGTGGTTGATATAGAGAGATTCCTTGAGTTTTATTTTTAGGGATTAATTCTCTCAGCGATCAGATAAGGAGAGGGAATATTATGGCTGGCAGAGAAGTTCGAGAATACACAAATCTTACTGATCCGAAAGGTATGCATTATTCATATGTTAATTAATACTATTATGATATGAAGGGCAAAAGTCTTTGGTCGTGAGTTGGGCATTTTTTTATTTTTATTTATTTATTTATTTTTTGCGTTTGTTACATTTGCAGATAGGAAATTCGGGAAGGGGAAGGATAGGATTGATGACGAAGACATCACTTTCCAACGCATGGTTGCCAAGGTCAGTCAGTCAATTGACTCTCTCTCTCTCTCTCTCTCTCTCTACATATAGAGATGTGCATATGGCTAATGCTTTGTTAAACCTTCTAGTATTAGTTGGTAATTGAAAGTTGGAATAGTTTCTCAGTGTTCAAAAATATGCTCTCTATGGTTTTGAGAAACTGAAGAATGAATTTACAAGAAGGATGTGAAGTGTTTGAAAATAGCAGTCTTAAATCATAACGCTCATTGTAATTGTAATATTAGTGAAACAACTCAATGATGCCTTCTTGATTTCCTGTTTATTGTTCCATGTCCGGATATGTGGTTAGGTACTTTTTGTTCTTATTTTTTCTATCTCAGCACTATTGACTCGTTTAGAGGTTTTGCTTGTGATGACAATATTCACTAAAGTGGCAGTAACATTGCAGCATCATTCATCAGATGTGAGAGGTTGTTGAAATAAATGATAAAACCACCAGCTGATCGGAGGCAGTTCAGCTGTACCTCTACCAATTATGGTAAAAGTCAGCGGTTTGAACCCCTTTGACATTGCCTTACTAAGTTACTATTGGTTCCTGTAGGATGGGTTAGGAGCTAAGGCATTTGTCCCACCAAAGACGGGATTACTTTACCCTCCCCCCTCCACTACTCAGCAAATTGATCTAAGTCAATTCCAACAATTAGGTTTGGTTTGGCAAGCTTTTTTTGTGTTTGAGAAGAGAAAAAAGCTAGTTTTTTTTAACTTTTCGTTAATTTGACAATTTCGCCCTTCATAATTGAAAAGAAATCTAAAACGTAAGAGAGTAAGTTTAGTAATTTTAGAAAAAGACAAAAAAAACTGAGTACCTAATAGTTGAGTAGCTTAAGTCTTCCCCAACGAAGATGTGGCTTGGGTAGGAAGGTTTTAAAGACAGTGTGGAATTGGTGGGGGGCAATATCCTTTTTCAGGATGCGCCAATTATATATGGGTGAAGAAAGTAAAAATGTACATATCTAAGTGGAAGAGCTTGGTAGGATTGAGGTACAAAAGACAAAATTAATGAGTTCTATTAGAGAACTAGATCAAAGGAAGGAATATGGGGGCCATTTCATGGCAAGATAGGCAACTGAGGAACAAGGAGGACGACCTATGTAAGGTAGCTAAAATGGAAGAAATTTGCTGGAAGCAAAAATCTAGAGTTTTGTGGCTTAAGGAGGGGATAGAAATACGAAGTTCTTCCATAAAATGGCAAACTCGCAAAGAACAAAAAAAAAACCAGATCACTGAGCTGGTTGTGGAAGGGTGTGTGATAAAAAATCAGATTAGGGGGAGCATCATAGACTTCAAGGACGACCTATTTACAGAAAAGGAAGGAGAGCAAGCGGGGATGAGACGCCATTCAGCTCTGTATTAGAACAGGATAAGCAGATTTTGGAAGGCAGATACATAGAGGAGGAGGCGAGGTTGCTATCAAAGGGCTAAATGGGGATAAGGCCCTGGGGCCAGATGGGTGGACCAGTGCTCTGTATCAAATGTATGGTAGTGTTTGAAAACTTTAATCAGATGGATATGTTTGTTGGAAGCATTAATGGCACTTTTATAGCTTTAATTCTAAAAAAGAGTGGAGCAAAGAGTTTGCAGGACGATAGGTCTATAAGCTTAGTGGGGAGCTTATATAAGATTTTTGCCAAGGTGTTGGTGGATAGGATGAAGAAAGTTCTTCCTATGTTAGTTTCAAAATCTCAGAATGCCTTTGTAGAATGCCTTTGTAGAGGGGAGGCAAATTTTGGACGTAGTTTTGGTAGCCAATGAAGTTTGGATTCTAGACTGAAGAGCAAAGTACTAGCAGGCATATGCAAGATGGATATTCAGAAGGCTCTTGGTCATGTTAACTGGAGCTTCCTTGTTGAGATGTTGAAAAAAATGGGTTTTGAGGGGAAATGAAGAAGATGGATCCAATAATGCATTTCAATTGCAAAATTCTCAGTTATTGTCAAGGCCCAACGGATCTCCAGAAGGTTTCTTTGGGTCATTGAGGGGTCTTTGCAAAGAGGACCATTTATCATCATATCTATTCATTTTTGGTAATGGAGGCCCTAAGCAAAATGTGAGAAAATGTTATAATGATCATATGTCCATAATTAGAATATTGTGATAATCATGTCCTCATAATTAAGGGATTCAATTTCCCATAATTAAGGGATTTGATTGTTATTCTGATTAGGAGTTAATTAGGTAGTTTTCCTATTTTGTAGTTAAGTTTGTGTGTATATAAACAACCCTGTAGTGATCAATGAAAAACACTGAGAAACAGTTTTCTTCCACACAAAATGTTGTCAATAGCTGGGTAGAATGGTCTTATTAAAGGTTTTGATGTGGGAACTCGAGGGAAGGGTTCTATCGAGGATTCACATTTATTATTTGCAAATGATTCTATTATTTTTTGCAAGGCTGAATCACTACAGCTGGGTAATATGAGATGTGTGTTATTATGGTTCAAGGCAGTTTTAGGCTAAAAGTTAATCTGGCAAAGTCTGAGATAATCCTAGTGGGTGTGGTAGCAAATATGGAAGCTTTTGCTGCTTTCTTGGGGTGTAAAGTCAGCTCTTTTTCCTCCCCCTATTTGTGTCTTGGTCTAGAGGCAGCCTACAAAGTCAAAAGTCATTCAGAGGGGGTGGTGAAGGGAATTCCGAAGAAGTTGACAGGTGGGAGGCTTAATTACCTGCCTAGAGGGGCCAGGGTAACTTTAAGAAAAAGAACTCTTTTGAGTTTCCCCGCCTATTTTGTGTTATTATTTATTATATTGGAATCAGTCAAGTTGGCCTTGAGAGGGATTGAGAAGGCTATAGGTATCATTTGGTGGAATTGGAGACAATTTGCTGCCCTATAATGGATGGAGGCATTGTCATTCACAACTTGAAACAATTTAATGCTGCTTTGCTTGGGAAGTGGTTATGGAAGTTTGCTCAAGAAAGAGAGGCTCTGGAAGAGACTGATCTCTTCCAAATAGAAGGTGGAGAGGAGAGATTGGAGTTCGAAGAAAGTAATGACAGTTGAAGGGGTGGGCATGTGGGGATTACTAGGCCGCTGGGAGTAGGTAATCAATAATTTTAGATGGTGGGTGGGAAGAAGGGATAATGTAAAATTTTAGAACCACAATTGGACCTTGAAAGACAGGTTGGTGGATTTGTACGATGAACAAGAGATAGGGAAGCCTTGGGAGCGGCTCATGTGGATAGACGGGCATCGGCAAACCTAGAACATAATCCTTTGGAAGAATTTTATGAGTGGAAATGGAGAGATTTGAAGCTCTCGTACAAAACTTGCAACAGGTACAGGTTGGGGAAGGGAAGGGAGAAGACGAGGTGAATTGGACCTTTTCAAAATCAAGTAATTATGAGGTGAAATCCCTTTACAAATTCCTGATGGATAACAAATCAACTAACTTCTAGTAGAGCAAAATAAGGAAAAATGGAGTGACACCAAAATTGTCTTTCTTCACTTGTGTTCTTTAGGGGAAGATTCTCACTCTGGATAACCTACAGACAAGAGGCCACGTGCTAGTAAATGGGTGCAATTTGTGTAAAGAGCATGGTGAAACTATAGGTCATTTATTCATTCAATGTTTGTGGTCCAGTGACTTTTGCATCATGCTCTTATAACATTTTTGAGGCTCAATGGGTTATCCAAGGGATGCGAAGAGTATGCTCACCTGTTGGTGGGTTTCAAGCTAGTTGTTTTGAAGAGAAAGGATTGGAACATGGCTCCTTTTTGTATTTTATGGCTAACTCGGAAGGAAAGAAACATAAAAAGCAGAGAATGTCAAACCAAATGTATTTTCAGTATTCTTAAAATATGAATTTCAAAACAAAAAAAATAGAAAATGAAAAACAAAAATAAAAAACAAAACATAGAAAAACAAACCAAATGCCACCGTAGTTTTTGAAGTTAGAGAGAGATGTCTTTGTATAGGGCGGAGAGTTTACCCAGTTGGAGAGCAGTCGGGTTGGAGCCTGACCTGGAGTTCTCCTTGACTTTTGTTGAAACCATGATTGTGAAGGATTGGGGGTTAGAGATCTTTTTGTATAATGCTCTTGATGCTTTTAATAAAATTTCATTTGTTCGTCAAAAAAATCAAACAAGTTACTGCAAGTTACCAGCTTACTGGATTATAATATGATTGCACATATCTAGCTTAGTCAATTTTGCATGTTAATTATTAAATATGAACTTCTCTAATCTAGTTGGCATTTGTTTTTTTTTTGTCCCCTTTTCTGTTTTTAACATGAAGGAAATAATCTGAAGAATATTCAACCTTGCTTTGATGTGGTTGGCCAAGTTCATGCTGGTAGTTGAGCTTGGCTACGCGCACAATAGATTCCTAAACAAGTTCTTGAGCATAAAAATGATCATGGGATCAGAGTTCTTTCCTCCAACCAAAAAACCTATTTCTGTATTTTTATTTGAAGGAAAAAACTTGAATTGATATGGAAGAATCCATCATAGGAATTATAAGGCCTATTTAGTGTCACTTTGTCCTTGAAAAAGACCTAGTAATCTTCCATTTCTTTTTTTTTTTGTTTTTTGGGTAATTGAACTTGCATGTTGTTCTTATGATTACTAGCAACGATCCCTTTTCTCTGGCACCTATTTTTCATGCACCTGGGTTGAGTATGGATGTTGGATGCTGGTAACATTTGAATGATGGATTCTTCTAATTCTTAATCCCTAGCATACAGAGACATACTGGATAATAGATATTTGTATTTCTTAATGTTCTTTATTTTCTAGGGGTCAATGTGTTTAGAAAATAATATAAGACCATTATATGCAGAACATGGGAATTTTACAGACTGTCATTGGGTAAACTCAATTGCTAGACATGCTGACTAGGTGCCTGTCCTACTAAATACATTGGGCACGCATGTCATTCCCTTAAGCCAAAGGGTGAGTGCTTGACTGGTGTACTTGACACATTAAGAAGAGTTCCATGTACCAGAGTTTGTCAATATTTATCAAAATCAGGGGATGAGTGGGTCATTGGGCTGTATTAAACGATGTGGTGATGCATGCGGTCCTAGCTTGACCTTTAATTTGAAAATGGTGCAATTTTCTGATAACATGCCCCGGCAGGGATTGTGGCTCCTCCTACCGGGTGGGTGATACACACAGATGCAAGAGGTTGCAGGAGAACGTGGAGGCTACCTTCATGGACGAGGAGGTATAATGCATGCACACTATCTAGTGTTTATTTCATTATATAAAGTGTGTTAATAAATTTCATTTGCTGGTTGTTATGATTTGATTGAGTTTAAAACATGCAGCATTGGATAGCGATGATCTGCTCTATCTTAAGGAGCAAATGGAAGCTGAGGAGGATGCTGAACGCCTTCTACGACGCACTGAGAAACGTGCATTTGCTGCATTTAAAATATCCTTTGTGTGTGATGGAGGAGTACATTGTTGTTAAAATCCCGATTTAAATCTTAAAATTTTACGATTGTACGATGTTAGAGTGGAGAAACTTGTTCGATTTTGTGTAAAATCTTAATAGGGCAAAATAGGTAAAATTTCAATTTTGGGACAAAAAAATAGTAAAATCTTGATTTTATAGGAGATTTTACCGAATTTAAAAATTAAGTAATTTTTGTGTAATTTTGTCAAATAAAATAGATTTTTATGATTTTTTTTCAAGTAATATGCCACAACTATTTCACTTGTTATTTTTTTTTTATTCTATGGTACTATTATTTACTATACTACACTAATTGAGGACTACGCGCATTATTGCACCAAATTAACTTTAGCATGAATTAAATGCAGTAGTTAGGATAGAAATCAAGAAATCTATGATAAAATATTACAAATATATTTTAACTCACATAAAAAATTAGGATAAAATGAAGTTAGTATTTTAATGTCAATAATATATATCACACCAAACATTTGACGGTTTCAATTGTGTAGATAGGTCAAGGGAGTATAGAATCAGATATAGAATCTTTTGTATATTTTATTGAGGATTCATTTTGTTAATATGAGTTAGTTTTTGTATATGTCATTTTTCTTGATACATGTCTTTTCTCCCCTCTTATTAATAAAATTATTAACTTATCAAAAAAAAATAGAAGCCTTAAATAAAAAATTATAGCATAATAGATTATATTTTTATTTTGTAGGTATTTGGTAAAATTTTACGATTTTGCGATTCGATTTTACGATTCGATTTTTAAACCCTCTATCGATTTTAATTAAAATCTCGATTTCAACAACTTTGATAACAACAATAATGATAAATATCACCTAGATCAGAAGTCATACAAAATTCTATAAATAACCCTAGGCCCAAGAATTTAAGCAATTTTATTTTAGGGATAAAATTATAATTATAATTATATTATGTTATGTTATATTATATTATATTATATTATATCATATTATGTTAGATGGGTACTTAGTAGGAACCCCATAAGCATAAATGGGTATAGGATACTGAGTATCGAGTACCCCACAGGCAAATCCCAAATCCATCCTAAACTTGCAGGGGTATTAAATTTCAATCCCGAACTCGTCCCAATCTTATTAGGATATTTTCTAATGGATTTTTATCAAATTAGGTCGAGTCAAGTACCCTCATGTACGCATCACATTGAGATCCTTATACACATCAAGTTTAAACAAAGCCTTGTGGTATGAACCATCTATTTTACAAAAGCTAGAATTCAAAACATGGGACTTAAACTCAATTGCTAACAGGTACCAAGCAGCACTAACATCATAACTAATTGGCCTACAAGCTATGTACCGCAATCTATGTCCCAAGCAAAAAGCACAGATTGTGCAATGCAATTGCCTCCATAAGTATTGCAAAAGCCCACAATAATCTAAGTGTCCCCAACTATTACAACTAAATATTTGGAGAAGCATAATCAAACTCTCTGCGCAAAATAGCCATCACGGACAACCAAGTGACAAGATCAAGTTGAATCAATAGCTAACCACAACTCATAACAGAGACCCAACAATTGAACTTGTAACTTCCATTCATGGAGTTAACCCTCAACAATTGAACTTGTAACTTCTATTCATGGAGTTAACCCTTAATGGGATGGCTTCCAGGTGAACTATTTAACCTCCCTCCCTTAAAATCCCATTTGGATTGAGGGGTTTGGGATGGAAGTGGAGGGATTCAAGGTGAAATGGTAATTAATGTATCATTTGAATTGAAGCATTTAAAGGAAAAGAGAATGGAAATGAAATAAGGGGAGCGTGCACAATTAAATAATGCATGATGCGTCCCTCTTCTAAACCTCCAAAATTTGGAGAAAATGGAGGTGAGTGTAATTAATTATTAACTCCCTCTCTTTTGATTATCTGTCCAAGCAGAAAAACATGCCCTCCACTCCACTTCCCTTCACTCCCCCTCCTAAGTGAAACTAAACTTTACTCCACTTCCCCTCCATCCAAATAGGTAATTAGGTTGCAAGGGAGAGTTCCAAATCATCACAAATTTGAGTAGCAGTCTGTGGTTTGATGGAATGGGTTGCAGGCCTATAACCACTTTATCTAAAGATATCAGAATACTGCGGCTAGGAAAGTGGCGAGAAATCCTGCTGGATCAGCTAACAGTAATATTAATCATGGACAATGAAATAGCCAGGAAAGCTCAATATTTACAGGTAAGAGAAAATCTGTCTTACGAAGAAAACTTCAAAGTAGGTAGAACAACACTATAAGCCTATAATAAAAATATTATTTAATGGTTTGGTAATTTCTTCAAGAAAGGAAGAGAAATACTAATATCCAAACCTGATCATGAAGTAATTATCAAAAAAAGCTCAATTGTTTTCCACTGACACCCAAAAAGTAGCTTAAGAAGTGGAGGAAGGGTAAGAGGTGAAACACAGAAAGAAGAAGGAAAGAAACAAAAAGTGAAATTTAAAATGTATCATGACCCAATAAGAACATATTCTGTAACATTTTTTTCTTTAAAAAAATGGACAGACAAACAAACATTTGTGCACTGTTTGGTTTATCAACATTTTCAGGGAAGAGAAAAAGAAACTGCAGCATAAATCACTCTTCTGTGTATGGCTACAATAGAGAACAATGACAAAAAGAAAGCAAGATGCAAATTATATATTTCTCCTTCTCTTTTATGGCTTTATATCATTTCATATAGTTTTTCATCCAAGGGTTTTGTAAAAAAATGAGGTAAAACATAAAGCAAAATCGTTGTCCATCTGACTTTATTTTCCATTTTCCCTGTTCTTATCAAATTAATTTATTTTTCAAACAAATGAATCATGGCAAAATGTGTCATCTCATTCACCCTAAACCTGAATAAGTATTTCCTTCTGTGTTTCTGTATGTACATTAAAGCTCACAAATCATACAGCCAAGTGCATTAGAATGGCTCAAATCAAATTCAACAATTATAAAATTTCACATAAAAAATTACCATTTCATTGTCAAATAGGCTTATATAAACAGCCATACTCTTGTCTATACTAGTACTCTCAGTTTAACACCAGTTTTCCAACATAATAAGCAAGCAACTTTAATCCAATTCAGCCCCCAAAATCCTCAACTTTCGGTCAATTGAATACTACTATCCATGAAAATGATTACAAATATCTCAGGCTTAACCACAACCTTAAAAATCGAACATAAATGACCAGCCACGAGTCCACGAGTAATAGAAAAAAGGAAACAAACCATTAGGAACATGCGTGAGATTGATCCCAGTCGCCGACAGAGCCTCCTGGTTCGACCTCGAGAGCTGCATGACATCACCAAACGCCGTAATTTGAATGGAACCCTTGATCCCACTTGCCCTAACCGCCCCCGTAATGCTCTGAGCGACCTTGAACACGTTGGCTCCGGCCGGCAACGTGCAGTTCTCGAAGTCCCACCAGACCGAGACCCTCACGTTCCGGCTGTCTTCATCGTGACGCCGGGATGAATAAGAAGACGAAGATGACGATGATGATGAGTGAAATGGGCTTGAGGAGGTTGAGAAGTGGCAGATGCGAAGGGCTTGGCTATGAAATTCAGCATTGTTGATTGGGCTAACGAAGTGAAATCGCGAAGCGAGGATCAATATTCTTCTTGAGAAACAAGCTCTCATGGTGGATATCAGAGTCAAATTAATCAGTGGAGTCATTCCATATATAAGAGGAGTCCCAAGGAGGGGTTTATGGGGGGGAAAGAAGGGGAAGCTAAAACCCTAGCACGTGTTGTTCCTGTGATTCTCTGCGTGGTTTTTTTTTTTTTTTAATATGAAAACTAATTTAGATAAATAAGATAATAAAAGTTAACATAAATATACAGAAAAATCAAGAAAAAAATTATTTAATTCTATTTGACGTCGAACTTTGGGAGTATTTGTTTGAATAAAAAATTTTGAAAAACTCTGAAAATCTTTAAAAATTTTTACTTTTTATTTCACTGGACGCATTACGAACCAACAAATTATCTCATTTTTTATCATACCAAACATCTTTGTTGCATTGTTTCGAATTGGTACTCATCCGTAGAATTTTTTTTTTTTTCCCTATAGAATTGTTTCAATGCTTCAGTGCTTTAACATATTCATATTAGATGTTAATATTAACATTATAATTAACTAACAAATTAAATTAATATATTCGAAGAAATTGCATTTACAATTGCTCTATTAATCGTTAGAACATTTACATCATTGGGTAAATTTCAAAAATAAGAAATAAACAATATTAGAAAATTTTTTTCTCATATTTTTAATTGCTATGACTAAAAAATATAAAATATCGGCAACAATCATAATTTTTTATCAATAAAGAAATCTAAGTTAATTGGTGAGAGAGCTTGGTAGGTGAATTATTTTTTATTTTTTTATTTATGTCTTTTATAATTTAAAATAAAAATAAATAAAAATAATTTAATTTAATGAAATTTAATTTACTAAAATCCCTGCTCAACGAATAAATAGTTGTGACAACTTTATAACTATAACTCTAATGATTGAGATAATATATTTCATATAGTATGTTAAAATAAACATTTCTAATATGGTAGTAAATGCTTAATTGATCATCTAAGAGACATTTTACTTTATAAGACAGTAAGTATTGGACATATTTGATAAAGAAGTAGGAACATTATAAACCCTATAAGAAGTTTGACTATTTGTGACATAATAGAATAATTCAAGCATTCATCATAGGTGGTTACTAATAATAATTATTAGCGTCTATTTGATAGGGCATTAGCATCTGCTCAGACGACTGTTATTGTTAAAAAAAAAAAAAATGTAACATCACACTTCGGTTTCGTTTGATAACGCTGACATTTTTCTTTTTTTATTTTTATGTTACTATTTTCTGTTGCCGTTTTTCTTTCTTGAAATGAAAATTGAAACAGCGTTTGGAAACGTAATTTTGCTTACAATTATTTTTTTTAAATATTTAATTATATTATATTATATT